>NEEE01001431.1:30642-47801 GCA_002278615.1 Pogonus chalceus
ATCTTGTATATTTTCTTAATAAAAAGCTTTCCTCTGTGAACTATTTTAAAAGCGCATTATTATTCTCGGTTAATTCGGGAGTCCCAAAGTCAAATAAAGCAAAAATATTTCTGCGAGTGTTAATATTAAATATATACAAGATAAATATAAATAAATTTAAATATTTCTTGTACAAAACACTTTTTGAGTGGCTATCAGTGTAATTGTATAATATTGGACTGATCTCATGTGTTTTAGAACTTACAAATTCTCATTTACCCAGCGTCCTTTGCGGTTATATCCTGCCAATACTTATCTCTATAATAATATATTATAGGTACATATAAATATATATAGATATAAGTGCGCATCTATGAATAAAATTTTAAGTAGGCACTGACTTAAAAAACAAATGAATCTTTATATAGCGGACATATATTAGCGACAGATGTAACATAAAATAAAAGAAATATATAAAAACAAAAGCTGCCGAATATATCTCTTCCTCTGTAACCTGTAAAAGATAGTATTATCCTTTGAATCAGACCTAATATTAAACTATCTAAATCACAATATGAGAAATATATAATTTATTAAAATCGTATATTAATTAAAAATAAAATAACATTAAAATTTACATTCATATACATATATCGATTATTGTAAAGACAGAATAGATAAAAAATTCATAATTATTGCAATAATATATTAAAATATTCATAAGTTAATTAACAAATTCAGTATTATTTATAACAAATAGACTAGGCACATTCCAAAGATGTATAAGCTGCTGTTCAAGAGAAATTTCTTGTTTTTTTAATTCTGTTAAATTAGATTTTAAAATATTAGATTTGTGCTTAAGCATATTTAATTCTGATACAAATGTATGTTGTTTTGTTTTTGATTCTTGTAGTCGTGTATTTAATACTTTGATTTCTTTTTCACGTTCTAAAATAAATAATCAATGTATTACTTCATGTTTTTATTTAAAATATATAAGATACTTACTAGTAACAGAACCAATTAACCGAACCATATTATCATAAACACTTTCAGTATCAGAATTAGTATTTTTAGAATATACGGAAGAATCTGTTTCAATTGGTGTTGCATCCATGCTAGATTCATCTAAAGATGTTGAAAATGACACGGAACTAGTATTGCCTTTTAATTCATTATCACTAGATGCTAAATTTTTATTTACATCTCCAGCTACCGTCATTTTATGCTGCCAACTTTGTAAATGCTCGCGTTTATTGTGCATATTATAAAACCATTGATCACATGTATCACAATATAACATATCGTTATCTTCATCCTAAAATATTGTTTCTATTTGAATAGGATTTTTAAGTAGGCATTTGTTTGAAAAACAAATTCGAAAAATAACGCGAAACAAAAGTATTTTATATAACTTTAAAACAAAAGCGCGGAGGTCCATTTGCAAACGATGAAACGAAAATGCAACATAAAACAATATATGTTCGAAATATCGTAGTCTTTTATTTAAACTTTTAAAACGCGCTTACTTAAAATTAAGTAGGCATTGACTTTAAAAACAATTTGTAGAAATACAATCGTAACGGATGAAGCGAAAAAGTAACATGAAATAATTAAATAACTAGTACAATAAATTATATAAAATTGTAAAAACTGAAATTAAAAATTATTTTGTCCACTCAAATTTAAAATATATCATATAATGATTTATCATAAAGTAATTTTATAATTAAAAAAAGTTTTGCATTTTAATTTATTTCTAATAAAATGCATTTGAAAGTTTTTTGTCATTATACTAAATTTAAAAAACTGCATTTTAAAAATAAATATTAATCTAAGCAGAATAATTTTACTTTAATTCAACTCCAAATTCGTCTTTTATAAGATCAGAAAAAAATAATCTTTATTTTTTGTTCATTAATTTATACTTGATCATGGCTCGCGAAAAATTATTATTATGTTTTGCATTTTAATTTATTTATAAATAAAATAAATTTGAGGATTTTTTTGTCATTAAGAAAAAAAAATTAAAAAATTCTTACATCAATATCATCTGTCCCATCCATATCACTCTCAGACATAAGATTATCAATAGCTCGCTTTTTCCGTTTCCTCGCTAAATATAACTTATACGCATCTGACCGTCTATATATTTGCAACTCCTCTCGGTACCTCTTCTTATCTTCCTCAGCTCTTTCAATATACGGCCGTTTTTCCTCAGGAGTCAAACTCGACCACTGGTTTCCAACAACGCGAGTAATTTCATGAAACGCTAACTTATCTTTATACAATTTACGTCTTTCATTTAAAAATATATTATAACTAGTTTTTGGAGCTTTTGGCGGAAGATTCAATAATTCAGGCTTTCTTTTACGCCCTTTTGGCCAACCACCGCGTCGTTTTTGTGGCTGGGTGACAGTATTTCTTTCTTTATCCGTTTCTTCGGAAGTATCAACAGCCTCCGATGTTGTAGCTGATGTAGATTGGTGTGTGTCATAATAATTGTTTAATAAAATTTCGTTACTTTGAAAATGAGTTAATAATACTGATTGTTCGGTTTTAATATCATTTGATTCTTTATTAATGACTTCAGTCTTTGAGATGTTAATTAATTTTGATGATATCTTTCTATCTATTTCGGAAGAATTTAAATCTGTTTCTACAGCAGGTATTGCCTCAGTTTCATTTGAAGATTTCGGGACATCTTCTTGAGACAATAACTGAGTTGCCACTTTTTTAAAATCATCGACGGATAAATTTAAATTTGATGATAGAACATCTTTTAAAGACATACATACTAAACTGTAATCAAATCCAACCATAAGCTACGAAATCGTTTCTTAATTTTATCTAAACTCTTACCCTTTATTTGTTTCTACAAAAATACCATTTTGTAAAATTTCATCAGCATTTAAAGTACCATTATTTTCCGAAATTGCAATTTGAACAGGTACATCCGAATTATAATCTGAATCAGTTACATCTTGCGATATATTTTTAATGTTTTCATCAAATAATGTATCAAAATTTTCTAATTTTAAAGAATTTAAATCCATTATATGTCTTTAAATTAGTTAAGTTCATTGTTGAAATTTTATTATTAAAGTGGACATTGTTTCGAAGTATTAAATTACATTTTTCGAAATTTCTAACCTTGAATATTATTTGAAACTAACTTCAAATTGTATTTCTTTCAAATTTTCAAGCAGAAAAGTAACTATAACAAATAAATATAATTAAAATCGATGTTATAGCAATAAATTAAAGTAATTATAATTACAATTAAAAAGTTTATCATAAATATATTTTATAAAAGTGTAAAATAAATATTAAATAACAAAAGGTTTGAAGGTTTAAAGTGCTGATGTAAAAAAGTTATTTTCTTACTTCTGAATTTCCTTGTCAAGATATAAAAACACTACATTTATTTTAAAAATGTTTTCACCTGCACGATTGATAAAAGGAAGAAATTTATCAAAATTAATTTATTTTTACGAAGGAAACAACGTAATATTACGCCATCGCCACATCGTACCAATCCTTAATACGCAAGCGCAGATTAATTTACGCAATTTATGTTCAGAAGCGGCAAAATCAAACGAAAAAGTTGCGAAACTTGATGTACCATTAGGAAAACTTGAAGGAAAATTTCAATTAGTGTATACATGTAAAAAATGCAACACACGCGATACTAAAATAATATCAAAAGTTGCGTATTATAATGGAGTTGTTATAGTTACTTGTTCTGGATGTAAGAATCATCATTTAATTGCAGATAATTTAAATTGGTTTACAGATTTAAATGGTAAAAAAAATATTGAAGAAATACTAGCGGAAAAAGGTGAAGCTGTACGGGTTGTTACAAATGGACAATTCGTAAAGAAATCGTAGGATAAAATATAAAAATTTATTTTATACTAATTTTTGTGATGTAACATTGTTCTTTTTTGGCAGTAACTTAATCTATATTAATTAATAAAATGTATAAAAATATTTATATAGCACAATAATAAAATTATTTTAAGTATCACTGCATATACATTATTTGTTTTTTGTATAAAATTCGTAAAATTTGATACTGATTGTAAAAAAATGGCACCAATTTTTATAAAATTTTGTTTGTTACTTCTTTGGTCCTAATAAATATTAATTTTATTTACAATACAGAACTTTTGTTCAAATCTTATTATTTACAAAAATTATTGCACCTATGTTTTATTTTAAAAAATATACTATTTTAATTAAGGCATATATTTTAGTCACTTGGATTATCGAAAATAAAATTTATGGCATTTAAATAAAACTAATTATATTTAATTTTAAAACTTAATATATCTTAATTGGCAATTTTTTTCATTATTTTAATACTGAGATAACTGGAAAAGACAAAATGTTTTGATAACATTTCTAACTTGTAAATCAAATTGATGAATATTAAAATTTCACGCCAAATCGTACCCCCGGTTTGATCTTAAAGGCTTAAAATCTAAGAGTAAATATATTTCAATAGAAATCTTGTACGATTGCTTTGAAGCGGTCGAAAAAGCTATATAATGTGAAAAGACTGAATAAACAAAGCGATAAACCAAATGTTTGAACAATTAGGACCATCTTAAAGTTAAAATAGTAATGTAAAACATGACTAGACTCGTTTTGGCTTACTTACTATGGCATATGCAGTGTCATTGTATAATTTATGAGCAACTTTTTGTTCGGACGATTTTTGTTGCGATGTAATTTTTCGTATTACACCATAACCTAAATGGGAATCATCAGCCAACCGAACAGCTTGCATATTAACCTCAACTTCATCATAATCATTCCAGGATGGAGGAATGCTAACTGTTTGAATTGGCGCTGGAGTAACTTGCTTATAACCAGGTTGAATATTTGATAGTTTACTGGAAGACCCAAAAAATTGAAGTTTATCGTAACTTTCATCAGAATCATTAATAGGATTTGTTGTTATAATTTTCGTATTTTTTATATTTGTTGTTTCCTTTTGCGTCGTCGATGATTCAACTTGTTTTAACGACCAAGACGCGTATTCTTCTAAATCTTCGTTTGATTCATTTCCATTTTCTGTCGGACTTATAACATCAACACCTAAAGTTCTCCAGGCATCTTTCCTATACTCAATTTCATCATAATTTCCTTTAATATTACTTTCCGATTTAACTAAAATCGGTTCGTACGTTTCTGATTGTACATTTTTAGACGGTTCAATTTTTTTAAGCGGTAAATTCTTTCTGATTGGTTTAATTGGTTTAGGTTTCGGCATCGGCAATCGATTATTAATATTTTTATCGACGGAATCAGTAAACGAAATTAAAGATTTCATGGAACTTTGAGCGGAACTTGAATTTATTTCAATATCGTGTATTCGTGTTGAACTTGTTGGTGATGGCGGTAAAGGACTTCGTGATCTGGCTTCCATACTTAAAGCAGCATGGAATTGCGTATCACCACAATCTAATAAGGAAGTTGTTGAATCTCCGGCTAATATTTTTTTCATTAAATTCATTTTTGTTGATAAACAACGGAATATTTCTTGTTCGTTTGAATGCTCTAGATGGAATTTACCTTCACCAGTATCGCATTTTCGACCGGCTTCGAAAGTAAATTTACCGCTTCGGTAACCATACCGACGAATAAAACAATACGGCCATGTAAATAATAATTTATTATCAGTAGAATTTCGTAATTGAATAGCGGTTGATGTTAAAACAAGTGTATAAACCTTCGGTTCTAAACCACAATTATCTGATGCTTTTGAAGGACATAATTTCACCGAAAATACACCTTCACCAGAGGAACAATACAAATCGTTGTCTTCTTCGATGTGCGAAATTTTCGAAACGTCGTCCTTGAAAGCTACAGATTGAAACGCTGCAACCCACTCTTTCAAATCTTGTTCTGACAACGTAGCGAAATCATATTGAGTAGTTTTTGTAATAACAGTAAATAAATTTGGAGGTTTTGGAGTTATTTTAATGCAATTTTCTAATGTAATTATTTTTGATGTTACATTTTTTAAAAAATCATCTGGTGTGTCGTATATTTCTAACCTGTCAACACCAAATTTACTCATTTTGTATAATAAACAGAATTTTTGATTCCATGATTTCTAAAAATTAATATTATATACATGAATTTTTATGTTAAATGTCGTGTTGAATGTATTACTCACTTTAAGAACGATTTTTCCTTGTGGAGGTAATAGCAAATATCCAGAATAAACATCTTTGTCTTGATTCATGTTATAATTTTTGTTTTATTATAATTTAAAATGTAGAAAAATGTTACTAATACAATATAATACCTTATTAAACATATCACAATTTATAACAGCGTTATTTTATTTTATTATCTCATATGCGAATCTTATCGTTTTGACATTTCCTTTGATTACTTACATTTACATTTCCCTTGTGCAAAAATGACAACATTGATTACATAGATGTCATATTGCGTAAAACTAACTTGCAACAATGTAAACAAATCAAATACTATTTTTTTTCAATTAAAATATACAAAAGATATCATTTATAGTAAACATTAAATTATTATAACTAAATTTCTTTTATTTGATACCATGAATCATTCACCAAATACTGGTATCATAACAGTGGCGTTACACAATAAATTTTACGTATTAATAAATCTATATTTAAATCAATAAACTGTTCCGTAAATAATACCGAAATTTATTTAACTTGATATGTAAAATAAGCTTAAGATTAAAAGTAACAACCGCAAACATACATACATAAGTTAAAAATGGGCAAAAAAAGGCAAACCGGAAATGATTCACATTTTAACGGAAATTATTAGCCATCTATTAAATTTTTCTCATTTACCGCAACTATAATTTACACGATAATGTAATCACGTTTTATTTTTAGTAATTTTAAACAAAAAAAAATCGATTTAGAATAAAATAATTCGTAATATGTTTCTATTAATAAATAAATTGTGAAACAAGGCGGTTTTGTTTTATGTATTTATAATATTAAGTACTTTTATTAATAATTATGATTTTGATATCTTATAATATTAAGTAGGGACCCCATCCTGAAGGTTTCAAAAAAAACGATTTTATATTACATAAATCTATTCTTTTTACTGTCTAGAATGATTTTTTAAAAAGGTTTATTGATTTTGGAAGTCATTGCAAAGATGCAAGCAGAATTTTGAAAGCCGTACAACAGTACCGAAAACTTTAAACGCGTTTTTCTCGAAACCACATTTTTAAACTGGGTGTTACTTTTACTCGAGACTATTCAATCAAATCCATAGAAATCAGATAGATCTCTCTGATTTCTATGATCAAATCATATTAATCTTTATCGGCAATGTATAAAACTATTTTTCTATCGTGTAGCGTAGAATTTTTTTGATATTATAATTTTTCGATTTCTTATAAACAAATTTATAGCATTTAAATCATTTAAAGATCTTTTTACGGTTTTTATATACAGTGTGTCAGTGACATTATAGCTAAGTAACGTAGAATTATTGACAAGTTTAATAAAAGATTCTAAAACTGAATGAAGGGTTGAAATAAAGAGCAACAATACTTGTACAATTTAATAAAGATGTCGAAAAATTTACAAAATATACTTTGACTAGCCTATATGTGTCTTTTTCTAAAATTAAGAAGCCAGAAATATTTAAAGTACTCTTACTACAAAAGAATATTACGGTTTAGAGGTATTTTGGATTAAGAAATTAATCTGTCAGGGTTTTCCGGAAAAAAAAATCATTTAAAGCCTCTTTTACGGTTTTTATATACAGATTAACAATGCCATTATAGCTAGACAATGGATAATTATTTACAAATATAATAAAAGAAATTAAATTGCTACAAGATATCATTTCAAACAATAATCTGCATAATAAAAGGTTCAAAAACGGAAAGAAGGATTGAAAAAGAAGCAATACTTGTACAACTTAATAAAGATGTCGAAAACATTTGCAAAATGTACTTTGACAAGCCTATATGTCATTTTGTAAAATTAAGAAAGTACTCTTCCCACAGGAGAATCTATTTAGTGTTAAAAGAAATTTTAGGAAAAGTTTGAATTGCTTTTCAGTTTATTTTGAAAAATTAAGCTTTTCTATTGAAAATAAAAGTTAATTATAATCCCGAGCAAAGCTCGGTCATTCTGATATTTTATGATAAGATAATCATGTAATATTTTTAGTAATTGAATATAAATAAATCGATTTATTATAATTAGAATAAAATAATTAGTAATATTTTTCTATTTATACATAAATAGTGAACCTACGCGATTTTAAAGTACTTTTATGAATAATTATAATTATGTATAATTTGAGAAATCATAACGAAAAGAAGATATTACAAATGATGTCATAAATAATTTCTGGAAATCATTTTCAAAGAATAAAAAAAAATGACTTGACCCTGAATTATACATATATGAATTTATCGATCAAATAACAAACACTGGCATGTTAATAATGTTTTATCATTTAAAGTCACGCAACATTACCAATACAATATACCACAGCGCAAGTTCTAATACAACCCCTAGTATTATAATATCTATGCCATCCGTAGGACACGTATTTATTAACACCCAGACATAATTCCATTTTTAAATATGATATTTCGTTAAATAATTTAATAATAATGCCTTATTTTTGGGATTATATACATTTCGGTCGTGGTCAACACGAAAATCAACGAAAATTACAAGATGGTTTATTTCAAATTGCTTCGCAAACTTGTAGTTTATTAGTGCAAGTGAATAATACAAATAATATAAGTTTTGGGAATAATTCAACTAATGTACATTGTAATAGTATTCAATCAGCGCCTAGGCCGAAAGTTTCGCGGGGTGTTAATCAAGACGATGAACAGTTTATGGTTTTATTACCGAGTACTAGTAAAGGTACCGGCTATAATAAGCAGTTGAATCTACCGAAGCCCAGATTATCGGTAAATATTCTCTGTTTTATATTAAAAGTAGGCTAAATATGTCAAAAATAAGTGAATATCATGTCATTTGTTTTATAATATAAAAATAAGGAGTAATATGTCACTTTTAAACAAAAACAAATGAAATTCACGCCATTTGTTTATTCATTTGTTTTTTATGATGAAAAGAAAAGCTTACTTTAATTTAACGTTAATATTCCTTTTAAACCATATATTATTAAAAGTAGGCTAAATATGTCAAAAACAAATTAATATCACACCATTTGTATATTCATTTGTTTTATAATATAAAAATTAAGAAGCTTACTTTGATATAAAATTATTATATTAAGTAATGTCAAATTTAAATAAAAACAAATGAAGTTCACGCCATTTGTTAATTCATTTGTTTTATATTATGGAAAAAAAAAGATTACTTTAATAAAATATTAATATTTTCTATTTAAAGAATATATCATTAAAAATAAGATAAATAAAATTATTATATGAAGTAATATGTCAAATTTAAATAAAAAGAAATGAAGTTCACGCCATTTGTTTATTCATTTGTTTTATATGATAAAAAGAAAAGCTTACTTTGATATAATATTAAATTATAAGTCATTTATAAGATTATCGGTAAAATTACGCTTGTATAAATAATTTTATAGTAAAACAAATGAATACCGCAACATGTGTATGATCATGTGCAATTAAAAAGCTTGCTTTGATATAATATTAAATAGTAAGTTAATATTTAATTAACGATGGTGTATTATTTATTTATCGAATTATCGTATAAACTATCGTTTTAATTTAAAAACAAGTGAGTGTCATTACGTTTGTATATTCATTTGTTTTATTATTTGAACTAATTTTTACGATTTAATTAGTATAGTGGAAACAGTTTAGAATAACAGAACACGGAAATACAAATCATTTTAGCTGCAATAATAAATATATCCGATACTATATTAAATTAATATTTTTGCAATTAACGAAATAAATAAATATATTTTTAACGGAAATTAACATGAATTTGTAAATAAAATGATAAAAATGATAAATGTATTATATTTAATTTTTCTAATCGAATACATAAAAGATATTATTTTATATCATTTATCATAAATTTCCATGAAATATATTTAATAAATATAAAACCTAACATCATTATTATTAAAATATATTTCCATTTCCGAATAAATTATATATGTCAAACAAAAAGCCGTTTAAATTTTAAGGAATGCAAAATTTACTGAAATTAGAGTTTGTCATGCTATGTCACAACATTTGATAAACAAATAATGCAACTTGCATTAAATTTTACGAATAAAAACTTAGTTTTGATCCATGAAAATAGATTAAAACTGCAATTTAAATATTCAATGCAGTAAAACTATTTTTCACGTTTCAAACTGAAAGAGCAAGTATAAATAATAAATTATTTCAAAAGAAACTTTGAAGTGTACGTCAATAATTTTATATAATAAAATATCGATTTTATATTAACGAAATAATTTTGCAGGACTAAAAAATAGTTCAATAAACGATAGTCGTCCATGTACTTTAACATCTATTAACTATTTATTAAGAGGTTGCATATAAATTAATCATATTTCATAAATAATAATTACATTCGCGAGTATCAGATGATTGATAAACTAAAATTCTTTTACATAATATTGGCTCAATATGTCATTTTTATGTAAAAACAACTGAACATCACGCCATTTGTATATTCATTTGTTTTTTATTATAAAAATATAAAGCATACGTTGATGTAATGTCAATGTTATACTAAAACAAATGAACACCGCGACATTTGTATATTCATTTGTTTTAACTATACTATGGATTTAAAAGGCATTTTGTAAATAATATATTTCAATCGTTATTATACGAATAATAAATTTAATATTTGATAAAACTTTCCACCCACATATGAACCTATATTTAAATATTTTTCTTTAAATAATAACTTTGAAAGAAATTGACAAAATCAATTAATCCATACAAACATACATATATCGTGCTAATTAGGTTAAGTGCAAAAGATTCCAATCAAAGCAATTAGACGATTTACTTTTAAATTAAATAAAATATCAATACTTTTTAACTAGAAATCAATTGAAATATAATTAGACATTTAAATAAAAATGATATGTTATATTACCGCGCATATTTTAGTATAAATTATTAATAAGACGAAATTAATTTTAGGCGGTAAATTAAATATTTATAGCGACCTTTTGTTACTGTCACTGACAGTTCTATCAAGTCCCCTGACATCAGTTTGATCGAATATTATGTTGCTGGGAAACGACTAAATGAAAATCAATGGAATTTCGTTTAATGGAATTGTAAATAATAAATTATATTTACAATAAAATGTTATGATTCTTCTGATTGTAGAACAAACATTAAAGAAATCTAATACATAATTATATTTGTTGTTTCGAACTAATAACTATAATGATATTTTTCTATATTTACAACTTATTTTTGATTTCCAATATTTTTACGTAAAATTGCTACCGCCGCCACTGTACTTATGCATATTACATATTATATTTTTGTTTACATTTCTATGCTAAAATTCTTATAGAAACATGATATGTATTATATTTTCTATGATAGATGCTTTGAGTATGCAAAATTTTAGGAATTTATCAGCAAAATGTATTATGACCCTTTGGTTTAACCATTTCCTTAAACTATAACCCGTATATTATGTCATATTCATTGTTTTGTGGCATTTCTTTGTAAATGTACGTTTAAACTTACATTCTTATATTTTAATATGAAGATTATAGCGCAAAAAGATGAACAGAAACAAGTAAGCATGCAACTTAGTTAAATAAGATTTTATCAATATTTATTTGTAGAAAATAAATATAAAACAAATAAGGTAAATCATGAATAATGTTGCATGTGCAACAGGCGATTAACTCAACAATAATATTCATAGATATATGTACATACATACAATGTATATAAACTTTAATTAAAAAAAGCCATGTAATTATAAATAATATATTAACCAATATTTTTTGGTTAATTAGTTTATGGGTCATTGAAATACCTAATACTGAATAAATAATAAAAAACATTTTCTTTGATATTGCAATTTGATTTTTAAATGAAGGTGATATTTAATATTTCAGACGGTTTTAGAAAATGGGTCATTTAGTCACGAAGATGATGGAGATTTTCTAGGACAAGGCTATACATTTAGGGATGATGATACGGCTGTGAAAAGGTATTTATTTATTTATTTATTCGTCACCTAATTATACAGAAATTTATTTTTAGATGGAGCAAAAGCAAAGGGTGGTGTCGACCTTCTTGTATTCCAATTTCGATAATATTAATTATGATTTTTTTAGTAGTTTTATTACCTTTATTAGATCATACGTTAGAAAAAAATACTTTAAAAAATTATGCTGGTTGGGTTCTTGATGAGGGGCAGTGTTCACAAACATGCAGGTAGGATTTTTATAATTGTTAATTGCTTTTTGCGATGTTTCGTGGACCTATTAATTCTATTTAAATATTTATTTTTAAAATATTTCTGTATCTTAATTGTTTATCTATTAATTTTATTATATATCTTACCTATTTTGCAGATTTATTTTTTTATTGATAATTAGGAATATTGTTTTTAACAATTCTTAAGTATAATGGTTTCTAATTCTGATAATATGTAAATTTTTAAAAGACATAAAGTCACTTATAAATGATTCTTTGCAAATGCCGGAATAGTATATTCTGTAACAAGTTTGGAATAGTAATTTCAAACGTAACAGAATATACTTTCTAATACTATAAATTAAGTTGAATATAAAATAAAAAACGCTGAAAAAAGTTTGGCAGATATGTATTTTAATAAATATAAAATAAATAGCTACTATTAGACACTTTGGGGTTATGCGTTATAAGGATATTAACTTATTAAACACTAGTGCATAACACTGCACTGTGGCGCAGAATCTAATCATTCTATGATTAAAAATTATTCGATAATAGTATGAATATCCTGATAATATTAAAGAAAAATATTCATGAGTAACTCATAAAATAGATTGTAAATTTTTCTTATCATGTAGCTATTTATAAATTACATCAAATACAATATTTGATTGATTTTTGAATAAAAAATTATAGAATTTATTATGCTATTTATAAACGATGTTTTGTAAATGCAGATATTATTTCTGACTAATTTATTAAAGATAATGTATATTTTTCTTAATTAGATAATTAGTATCTCAAAGTATACATTTATTTATTTTTTAATTAATTATCTGAGATAAATGTCCTGTTTTATAAACAAACGTAAATTTAAAGTCGGATTGTCTTAGAAATTTGCTTAATTTTGTAAAATTATTTGGGCATTGAAAAAGGTTTATTATTAATAAAAAATTAATTTGTTTTGTTTTACAAATGGACGATATAATTTATTCCAGGATATCCCTAACAGAAAGTTTACCAGAAGGTATAATATACCCAGAAGGCTCAACATACCCATCGACATTTCAATCGTGGATGGAATTAATATCCTCCGCACAATCAAGCATTGAAATAGCATCATTTTATTGGACATTACAAAAAAGTGATGTATATCCGCACCCATCATCAGCAGAGGGTGAACAAGTGTTTCAAGCTCTTTTACAAGCAGGAACCGAACGAGGTCTTACAGTCAAAATAGCACAAAATGCTCCAACTCAGGAGCAACCAAATTTAGATACAGAATATTTAGTAAAACGTAAGGCAGCTGAAGTGCGGAGCTTAAATTTTGCTCAACTTATTGGTGCTGGTGTTCTACATACCAAATTATGGATTATTGATAGGAAACATTTTTATTTGGGGAGCGCTAATATGGATTGGAGAGCCCTCACACAAGTAATTATTAATAAACATTCAACAAATTTAAAAATAATAAAATATTTTCTTTATAGATACAAGAATTAGGTATATTAGTAAATAATTGTTCGTGCCTCGCTGAAGACGCTGGAAAAATATTTGATGTAAGTCAATATAAATATAAGTTTCAAGTACATAATTATACCTAAAAAAATAATAATATAAATATTTAATTTAGGTATATTGGGAGATAGGAAAAGACGGAAAAATTCCAGATAATTGGCCAGTTGATTTCAATACAAAAATCAATATGGAGACCCCAGCTAATGTAACATTAAATAATGATACGTTTTATACATATTTATCGGTAAGTCATAACATAGTTATTTTCTATTTTGACATTTACAATTCTAGAATACTATATTTTAGTTAAATTTATTGATTACGCGTTAATCGGTCTTATAAATATTTAGAATAATTGCTTTCGTAGAAATAAATAATTGAGGTACAATCAAATTAGTTAATTGCATATTAATTAAACTACTACCGTGATTAGTTTACTTATAAATATCAGATTCATTCTAAATAAACGATTAAATCAAAGAAAAATTATTATAGTTATAAATTATTTATAGTAACGAGTTTTATTGATTTCAAATTAATAATTATTTATAAACATATTCGTCAATAATAAACAAAATAGTTTCAAGTATAACCTCATAAAAATATCTCAAATTTTTAATTAATTATAGAGTTCACCCCCACAATTTAACCCAGAGGGTAGAACAGACGATATCGATGGAATTTTAAACGTAATAAAACAAGCAGAAAAATTTATTTACATCTCAGTAATGGATTATTTCCCGCTTATGATTTATACACCAAAATCGAAATATTGGCCAATTATTGACGATGCACTTAAAGCAGCAGCTATTGAACATAAAGTTACTGTAAGACTATTAATTAGCTGGTGGAAACATTCTAGACCGTCCGAAGATTATTTTTTAAGATCGTTAGAAGCTATTACGAATTCATCTCGAATGACAAATATTGAAATTGTAAGTAATCAAATTTAAAATAAACTCACCAGATTTAATACACAAGTAGAAAGAGTTGTAGCCTTGTAGTAAAACACAATTAAAAATTTTAACACACATAATCATTAATAAACCTGTACGGGCTACTATCACAAGCGTTAAATTAAGACTGATACGGCATAGACAATAAAATGAATTTCGAAAACATGTTTACATAATAACGTAATTTAATTAATTAATAAATGATTAAGAATTTTTATTTTATTTTTTTATTTAGAATATATTTAATTTTAAATTTAAAAAATGACGTTTGCCGGTTTTACTGCGATGAATAATAAAAATTCTTGTTTTAACATATTTCCCGATACGTAATTAATAAAATATGTCAATTTTAAATATAATAAATGATTTTAGCGCCGATTTATCGTCCCATCAACAGAAGACCAAGCAAAAATCCCATTTGGACGCGTAAATCATAATAAATTTATGGTAACAGATAATACAGCGTATATTGGGACATCAAATTGGTCAGGTGATTATTTTACAAATACAGCAGGCGTTGGATTTATCCTACATGACCCGGTAATTGGCCGAAATCAATCTCATATTACACTAAGAAGCCAATTGCAGCAGTTATTTGAAAGAAATTGGAATTCCAATTATTCACATCCTTTAAATATGTAATTTTTTAAAATAAATTAAGCTTAGTTAAGGTCTTCCTTTAAATTGTTTTTTAAATTTTATTAATCACAAAGCACTTTTGGATTGACTGCACGAAAAGTATATGAAATAATAAATTGTAATTTTTGGATATGTAAAATTAAAAATAATAAATAAATTTAATAATTTTAAATATATAAAATACTGTTATTTATTTATTTTTAGCATCCCAAAGTTAATGTAAAGTTAAATATAGGAATTAGGGATATAGATAAAATATATTTCATATAATATTTATTCGAAATGATTAAACAGAAGCCCAATAAATAAATGTAAAAATATTTTTTAAATTTACAACTAACTATAAAATGCATTGATACTTCTGATAAAAAATTTGATAATAATGTATTCTTTCATCTAATCATAATCTAAAAATGGATATTTACTCTTAAATTGAATATGAAAATAGTTTAAACAGACATTAAAGTAATCATTCTAGCCATGTGTCGTATCATCCTCAACAAAATCTCTAGCAACTTCTCTAGAAACACATTCAACATGGCTTACCTTATTCCTAAATTTAACCCCGTAAAATTTATGTGCATGTTCCAACAACTCAGGTCGGAAAGTCGTCGTAATGAACTGAGCTTCAGATGATAATTCATGTATCATATCAGCAACAGCTTTTCTGTGTTGAGTGTCTAACGCTTNTTAATATGATTAAACAATGTTTTACCCTCTATCTAATTCTTCTTTTCGTTTATGCAATTTTTCCTTTTGATCTGAAAAGCTCATAAACTGGTCTAAAGCTTTTTTATTGACATGACTGAACTTTTTCAGTTGGTTATTTGTTTTTTCTAATTCTTTGAATAACTGAAAAATAATTTAAAATACAATTTAAGAATTTGTATTAAAATAAATATGAATGCTTACAGCTCTAGAAGAATACTGAATATAATGATTATATAAATCTTGGGCAGGTAAAGCACCAAGTTGCCCAATTTTCTGGACACATTCAGCAATTTTTTGTTCAACTAAATTCATTTTGCTTGCATATTTTTCTAAATGTCTAGCGTCTTCGTCAATTTTATCTTGAGAATCTTTTTCTGCTTTTTTCCATTTTTCTAATTCATTTTGTTCTGTTTTTAACTGAAATTTAAATAATTAAAATTGTTATAATAATCATAAAATTAATGAAATACCTTTTTCGTAACTTCTTTAACTTTCCCATCGAATGATTCTATTTCTTTATTAACTTTTTTAATATTTTTATCAGTTTTTTCAACTTCTTCTTTACTTTGTTGAAGCTGTCGTTTTCTATCTTCTAAAGAAATTTCTTGAAGTGCATGTAAGACTTCATCTCGACGTCGGATCAAATTATTTGTTAATAAATTTTCTAACTTATTTTTCTCAGCTTCTAGTCTCATACGCGTACTGAAAGCTTCTTTATTTTCGCGAGTTAAACGTTGAATATCATCGTTTAAGGAATCAACTTCGCATTGATCGGAAACTGATAGCTGGGCTAAAAGTTCTTGATGTAACTCTGATTCTAAGCCTTCTTTCGTAGTTTGCATAGCTTCTAAATTAGAATTACACTGCGCTAACGATCGCTCTTTAGGAGTTCTAAACCGTTCAATACTACTTAATTCTTCTTTCATCAGCCGCAAATC
>NEEE01001433.1:21514-32343 GCA_002278615.1 Pogonus chalceus
GTAATAAGAAATACAGCAGTTTTATCATCTGTCTGTAGTTATCTCTTCATTTTAAGTTTCTTTCTATAAAGACAAATTATTTTTGGATAAAAATAAACAATCTGGTGACAAAATTGTTACTTATACATGAAATAAAATCAAAAAATTTGATGAGACCTGAAATTTGAGCTTCTATTATTCTAGGAACTTATTTTGCGAGCTCAAACCCGAACTCGAACTATACTAGCATTAATTTAAAAGAAACGGGTTCAAATCTCAATTAAACAATTGAAAATATAGCAATAAATTTGATGAAAGTAGTAAAAATATAAATAATCCTTATCAGTAAAAAATCATATCACCCCATTACCAGCATTTATCAGTTAATTAAAATTCACCCAAAACCAAATCGTTAATTACTTCACATGATGAATAATAATTATAAGTCTATTACCACTCACCTAATATCCGTTCATCAGTTCTTACACTTGGTCTATTAGTCTATCCGGGACATGACGCACCTTGATTTTTTTTTCTGTGGAAAAATTATGAGTTCGCGTGATTAGATTGACACAACAAGTATGTTTTGATAGGGATGTTATGTTGTTTGTAATTAATTTTGGGTGAATGACTTTTTGGTGTTTTTTATGTGATGTTTAGGGATGTTTTATCTAGGGAAATTTGTAACGGTTGTTAGACGCGGTTGGTGGTGTGATTAGTTATGTCTTATTTTCGGAGTTTCACATTATTTTTCACAAACTATGTGCACTTTAAAGTCGGATAAGTTATTGTTATTTGTAGTATACAGATTGCTATGGAATTTATCCATATTCGTTTGTTTTAAATGCCAGTTTATACAAACAAAACATTTCTAAATCGTCTGTTTTAATTATTAATTATTTTAAGGTTCACAATTGTTCTTAAAAGTTGTTGTTTAAATATTTTAAAATAGCAATAACAAAATAAAAATTTAACATTAATTCAAAAAAAGTAAAAGATGATCTTATATTTAAAGTCAGACAAATTGATAAATCTCAACATATATAAGAATTTTTTCTTCTGCATAGCCTTAAGTCTCCTTGGCATTGATTTCACAAGTGTTTTTTACAAAAACGTAGTTCAATTTTTCTCCATTATTCCTGGAAGTTATTTTGCAAGGTTTCTTTATTAGAACTTTGTCTAATTGTCATTTTTCTTCCCCATACATCCTGCAAATACTCGAGAACATTTAAATTTGGAGTCTATTCAAATGTTTTTGGCAATTTTCGACAATTATACAGAACTTTTCTTTTGTAGGCATGGATGAGTATTTTGAATCTTGGTAAATTAAAATAAAGAACGGTCCAAAATATCTAATTTTAATTTGTTAATACTTTATTTAATCTACTATGATCTTAATAAAATTAAAATTTCTAAAATAGATTTAAATTGGTTAAGGGGGAATCCGACCCAGACAGCTCTATAAAAACAGTGATATTCAGGAACTTTTAAAGTGTTTAATAACAATTGATTCATTTGAGAAAAACTTCTTCAAGGTTGCCAATCGCAGATTTCCTTAAACTATATTAGATTGGCTATCGTAAAGTTAAGATTATTTGTAAATTCAAAGAATTGCAATAATGGTAGCCGTGTGAACGGCAGAAAAAAACAATTTACACATTAAATATAAATATTAAAATGATTTCATTGAATGGTTCTCGAAAAAAAGTGGCACCTAGTTTGAAAAATGTGGTTTCCAGAAAGACGCGTTCAAGGTTTTCGGTACTGTTGTTACTGTAATGTACGGCTTCCACAATTATTCTTGTATCTTTGCAATGACTTCGAATATCAATAAACCCTTTTAAAGAGTCATTTTAGGCAGTGCAAGAAATAGATTTATGAAAAAAATTGCTTTTTAAAACCTTCAGGGTGGGTCTTTCCTTAAAAAGTTTGCCATGATTTTATTGCTACCTACTATTTTGTTTTAAATTTAAAAAAGTGATATAAATGAAATAATTACAATTTCTTTTTTATTTAAAACAATTGAACAAGATATATGTTAGCTCTTAATTGTTTTTGAATGTTCTTAAATGATTTATTGGTGGTACTTTCATAGCTATCTTCAATACTTATATGGAATGAACATTATTTTAAAACTACAAACATTAGAACTACAATAACATGCTTAAAAAATAATAAATTTAATATTTGTGGCAGTTTTTATTATTTCTGCTTATAGTTCTGACATTAGTTGTTTCTTAATATATTTATTTTGACTACAGTTTATTTAAATTTGTTTGCCAATCTATATTTCAATGAAGGCAGTAAAATTTGAAGTTTATTACAAGTAAGATATTTAATAATTAGTTAATTGAAATAATAATATTATCTATGTATATAAATATATCAAATGAAATATGAACATAACCTAAAAAAGGATAAAACCCAAAGGCACATATTATATAGATTTGATAATCAATATAAATATGAAACATTTGAAGGAGAGAACGTTCCGTGGTATGTGATCTTCTTTGAAAAGTTTCAAACAAACTGTTTTACTTATTTAGTCGTATCAATATACCCTATACGGCTTTTTGAGGTCATAATATATTCAGATACATTCGAGAGATCATGTGACTTGGAATATAGGAAGACTATTAAGCTATGACAATTTCTGACGTCTTGGTCCCTGAATAGTTCCTTTGGGAACACCCACATTCGAATATTGAAATGCGACGCTTCTGGACCTGCTGGGATATTCTGGACCGCGAAACGCAAGCATATACAGGGCGTTACTGAATATTCAATATTATCTTTTTTTTTCAATTAATTTATTTTAATTTAATATTTAATTGATGCATACAATAAATAAAAACCATTTTTATAAATTTTATTATTAGTCTGTTGGCAATATTGTTATTTTGACAACTTAAGTACAATGCTGTTTTTTAATAATTAAATTAATTTTTGAAAAAAGTTGTATTGTCTAATTTTAATTGTAAATCTCATATAACAAGAATTTTAATAAAAGGCTTTAAAGTTTATTAGTTGGCAATATTGTAATTTTGACAATCTGTAACATATGAAATGTTATTGAAGCAAAAAGTAGGACTCTCTTGCTGATGGTGTACTTGTTTTCTCTGCTAAGCATTATCCGAAAAATAAAAAATAAAATTTTAATTATTTAGTAAAGTTTTAGTTAAGACGTAACGTAGGGATTTTTTTTAATTATTTATTTTGTAGACTTTACAGTTGTTTGAAAAATCAAACTCTAATTTTGAGATTAAAATATTTATAAATATGAACATGGCACTTGATCAAAGATTATGTTATAAAAAATACGTTTTGTAAATTTGAACAAAATCTGTTGAGTAGCTCTTGAGATATCTTGTAGACCAGTTTGAAAAAAGTAGTTTCGAGAAAAACAATACAGCGTCAGTCTCTTAAAACCAAATATTCATTTTAAAGGTAACATAATTATAAGTTGTATATATAAATAATTTTGTAATTATATATTCTTATTTTAAGTTGGGAACACTGTAATTTTGACAATTTTTTAAAATATAAATATCTAAAATTGATAACAATTAAAGATTCATAGCAAACATTCAATTATTTTAGGTTATTTTTCATTATTACGTTTACAACATTAATATTTTGACAGTTTTTATAAATGCAAACAATATTTTATTAATAATTCTTCTTAAATAATATAATCTTAGTGGTCATCGCTGATTTATTTTATTGTTTTTGGAATCTATTATTCGTCTTTAGTTTTCGGTGTAAAAAGATAATTTCGGTAGTTACAAAGTTGATCACCTTTAAGGGTAGTTTCTAGGTTTCACATATTTACAGACAATCATTTTTCAAACGACCAATTACCATTCCTGATATGTATGTAGACCGCTGAAAAAAAAACATGTATGTATGTTTAAAAAGAAATAAATTGTTAGGGAATTGTAAGCCATCCTGTGTATACCTGTAACTGGTAATGGTTAACTTTGAACCGGTAAAGACACCGTCACCCGATGGGATTCGGCAAACGGTAAGCGATCAGATGTCAAATGCATTTTGTGGTTTAGATATACGAGCGCCGATCTAAACGTGATCATATTGATGATATAAAACCGTGGACGTTTTACTGGTTAGCGCGATACACCATCCTAAATAAAATATGCCATCGTAAGATGGCAATGTAAATGGCGGTATATGGAATATTTGATTAACTTTGTATTATTCAATGCTTATACTGGCTTAATATTTGATTTTTATCATAACATATATAAATATACCTTTAATACTAAACATCTATGCCAAAATTACAGAATTTTATTTAATAAATTATCATAAATGTTATTTATTTGAAGAAATTCTTTCTTGGTTGACGGTCCACGTATGCCCCTCATTTTTTGGGGGTTTCGCTCTCCTTGGGGGCGATAAATCAATTGTTTTTATTTAATTATCGCTGCTGATGCAACCAAACCTTTTATTTTTATAATATTTCAATTTGCTCGCAACTTTCTTATAACAATTATAGAAGTTAAAGCAAAAATTTTAACCTCAAAGCTTGTTGCATAATTTGTCAATTGTTTAGTATAAATTTGATGTTAAATAAAAGGTTTTCCTGTAGAAAAATCACGAAACAATTGAAAACAAATGTCATTTGTTCATGTAACAAAACATTCAGCAAATTGATCAAAATCCGTATCCTATTATATGTCAACAATTAAGCAAGTGTTAGCAATATCATACATATTCAGAATACAATATGCTATCATATTGTGACCTAACATAAATCCTTGAGGGACATTACACTAACACCATCAAAAATCTTTCTACATGTATATATACGGGTACATGTATAATTTATTGTTAATGTATTTGTGTCTGTTGGTTTGATTGAATATAAGGTTGCGTATGTATTAGTGTGTGTATTATATGAGGTGCTATACACATAGAACCGTTCGAGTCTCTTGACAATGCCCATTGCCATAATTAGCTTACTCAATCGTAGCGAATTTGCTAATAGCCATACGTGCAAGAGGGTTAATATTATATATACTAGGTGTTTCTGTAGCTATTTCATTATAAATACGATTTTTGTACGTTGCGGTGTACGTCATGCGTGACGTAGCAAGTGCTACTATACATAACATTATTATATTATTATTTATATATTTAATATCATTTTACTTCTTTAATTAATTAATTTTGTAGTTTTTGAGTGCAGTATTATTATGCACTAGTGTTTAATAAACTCAGAACAGCGAAATCTAGTAACAAATTTTTATATTTCAGAATATTTTTTTTGGTTATGTTGCTTTTTAAATCCGACTAAATTTATAGTATTAGAGAAAGCATATTCTGCAACATGTTTGGAATGATTATTCTGTTTTCGGGGAACTGTAACATTCAACGGCTCATATAATAAACTGAATTATACTTAATTCCAAACTTGCATCTAATGTTGCACTTATTGTATAATTTGTATTTACAGATAGTTCTAGAATGTAAAAACAAATAATACAAAAGTTCAACACTAGAAATCAGTAAATTTAAATTTTATCTTTAAAATAAAACTAAAATAAGCAAAAAGTTTGAATATTTAGGTCCTGTTTTAATGAAAAAATGAAACATTGTTTTTTACTATTGCGCCCTACCAGTGGTCGTTTCTCTGTTAATAGCAATTACTCTTGCCGAGAAAAATAAATAACGGAAAAACTTGTTAATATATGACTTTTTTTAAATGAGGCATTTTATAAACATGTACATATTAAATATAGAGTAATAATAAATATTCAAGATTTGGCGAGAAACAAAGTATAAGTAAAATTCCACATATAGTATACATATCCCTAGCTATCCCTCGCAAGGTCCTGTGTGTGGTAAACACGTCAGTCAGCGGTGGGATAATCCCGGATAATCCCGGTCGCAATCACAGGACCATTGTGTACGGTGTGAAGCAAGCAGCAGGCGTACATAGGGATATTATAGATGTTCAGAATATTACCACTTGCCTGTTTGTCATTAGTTGTATTTGCTACTAATATCAGTGTCATATACTTCCATGGGGTGACCAATGGGCCACGGAATAAATATTATGCGAACAGGTGCACTTGTTCTCTTTTAAATCTCGTTGCATTGTATGATAATCACATTTTTTTTATAATAGTAAAAGCATATCTCCAACTTATCAATAAAAGTTAATTTTTTTTGAAGTATTTTAAGGGTTAGACGCCATATTGTATTTTATCTCTTTTTATTTATCGCGTTAAGGAGAAGATTTATAAATTGGTTATAAAATAAAATAATGTCAAGGTTATAAATGAAGTGAAATCGTCAAATGAACAATGTTACCAACTATTTAACAAACAAGAATCATCCAATCTGTAACATTCTAGATTCTCGCCTGTTGTCCAATAAACAACAGCTTCTTTCAACATTTAAAGCCGCAGATTTCCAGGCAAGAAGCGTGCCCGAAACACTCGACATTGTCATACAATATTAAGATAATTTAAAATGTTTGTTGTGGTTTTCCAAGCGTTGCTCTTGACTAACAACACCACGGGGGTTGATAAAAGGGGCCACATACAACAACCCCCAAACGTAAATGGGCAACCAAGCGCGTTACTTTACGACCATATGTCAAAGTTTCGTATTCTTATCGTAATTCTTACGCACTTGCAAATTATTAAAGAATTTCACGCGTGAAAAGATTTAAATAAAAGTTAATTGATAAAATATTACAATATCTGTTGATATGAAATGTTTTTTGATCTTATATTTATCAAAAAGCAGAAAATACATTGGTTCAATCACCCATTTATTTAATAAAAACACTCTAGTCAATAAAACTGAAAGCAATATCATATCTTTTTCCAACTTACTTACATTTTGATCAAACTTATTTCTTCTGCTGTCTCAAGATTGATTGTACAGTTATGTAATTCTTTTATGTCAATATTAACCTCACTTTTTCTATGTATCATCATTTGTTTTATTTACTCTGAATTAATTGTTGCATAGTTTTAATACAACTAAACAAAATTATGGTAATAGTAGATATATTTAGGTACATTTTGTAGTTGGAATTGAAGGAAAAAACTCTTATAAATTAATAGTTAGAATTAGAAAAGTCGTTACTTCTTGAAGTATTATAACTTAAGTTAATATTAATTAGTGTATGAACATTTTATAAATTGTATTTCTGATTTTTTTTATATTTAAAATAAAAGCAAGTGTCAACAACAGGTGAAAATCTAGAATAATATAGTTGGTAACATTGTTCATTTGACAGTTGTAGTTTAAACATAACCTATAAATTGTTTATTTTATAAGAAATTGTGAACAATTTTTTGTTTTGAATGAAATTTTATAAGGATCTTGAAAATTTCATACACCACCACACCCTAGGCGGGCGTTGGTGTCATTTCTATGATGATATACATCGCGACATAATCGCTTCTGTCCCTGTTCTGGCCGCAAAGCCGCCGTATTTCACTGGCTGAAGTTTAGATTAGATTTTATGTGCACAGCCCAGGCGTCCCGACGCGAATTTACGTACAGCGACGCGATAAAATCTCCACTAACTTACGCTGTAAATGTCACTGGAGTCGACGTTCCAACACAAGATGGAGAACGGTACATATTTGTTCTTTCTTTACATATAGAATATGAATTAGATTAAATTTTGTTATCGGTAAAACTACCTTGAGTTGTTTTTTTTCTTTTTTTTTCCACTTCAAAGCTTGTTTTAATATTAATAGTACCTATTTTATGTGTTTTAGTAAATCTTGTTTATATATTGAGAAATAGATTTACAAGTTTTTAAAAATATCATGGAACAATAGGTACAATTTAGTTTAAAGATTTAAAAGAAATAACGTACAAAGCAATTTGTTGTTAGAAATTAGTTAAAAAACTGAAACGCATCGCCAACACGACGTGTTTTGAAAATAGGGGTAGTTATTTAGAGATACCTAGCTTCCGATATAGAGGTACAATGCTAAAAGTTACTTAAACATTAAACAAAACCAAAATACGCCTCCCATACAGATAAAATTGGACCTATTAAAAGAATTAATTCTAATATTTAGTTTTAAAGTTCTATTTTATAAAAAGGGGTAGTTATTTAGAGACACCGATCTTGCGACATAAAGATACGAAGCTATTTCTTGATTAAAAATTAAAATAGGTTTCTAATGCGATCAAAAATATATTTTATAACTTAATTATTTAACTATTAAGTTTAAGACTTCAATATTTTAACGGGGGTTGTTATTTAGAGATACTCACCTTTCATTATAGCGATATAAAGTTGAGAGTTGCTTTAAATAGTTGAAAAATTAAAATCTATCGTCAATAAAACAAAAAATAAATTTAATAAAAAAATAATTTTTATATTTAGTTAGAAAATTTAATTTTATAAAAAGGGGTAGTTATTTAGAGATATTAGTCTTGAGACATAAAGTAAAAAAGTGGTTTATTGTATTAAAAACTAAAACAGGTCTCTAACGCGACCAAAAACATATCTTATAAGATAATTCTTTTAATATTAAGTTTGAAAATTCATTTTTTTAAACGGGGGTTGTTATTAAGAGATACTAAGTGTCCATTATAGAGTCATAAAGTTGAAAGTTGCTTGAAAATAGATGAAAAACAGTAACGTGTCGTCAAAAGTACAAAAAATGAACCTGATTATGATAATATTTATTTAAATCTTTTAAATAATAAATAAATAAAACAATTGAATAAATTTATAAACAATACCAAAGTTCATATTCAGATAAAAAAAGATATAAAACAAAAGAATATTTAAATAATTCGTAAGTAGAAACAAACGTATCTAAACTTGTTTTAATAACAATAATATCATGTAAGTGTTTTGTTAACCGGTGGCCAGAGATCGGAGCTGGAATTCACCGGTTTCCAGCATCGCCAACGGGCGATTCCCAGCGGAGATTTTGTCACGTCCAGCGTATCTAAGCCTGCGAAAGTGGACTTAGCATTCGCTAAGTTAGACATCACAGTGATGTGTGCTCTTTGACTATAACTTTATCCAGACAATGTTTTCAAAACAAATGAATTACAACAGTATCTAGTTTACCTGTCAAATTATTTATATTTGCTTTTGTTTGGTTATATTTTTAAAAAAATGTCATTGTTTTCGTTTAATTAAAGTTAAATATCTCTTCTGAAAAAACATTTTAACAGTTTATTAAATTTTAAGGTTAGACGCTCTAAATAATTCTCTTTTTATATTCATAAAACCTTTTAAAAATATTGCACCTCTTTTTTCGAACATAATTATAATATATAATTAGAAATATTAAATTCGTTGTAGTAAATCATACGTGGTACTGTGCAGGCACTGCAAAATTACAGCACCTTTATATCGATAGCATTCAATATAATAAGCTTTTGTCTTATATTCTTTCTTTATATTGTAAATTATATAATATTTATCTTTTATGCCTGAATTTTTCCCTTTATTAAAAAACAATCTATTCAATCAGACGCTGTAAGTGTGTAGGCACTGCAAAACTGCAGCACCTTCTATACTATCGATCGCATCCAATATAATGCTTTGTTATTGTTATTTATTTCTTTACTCATATACATTATATAATCTTTAAGTTTAATGTCAGAAATCAACCCTACATTAAAATTGAATAAGAAATTTCTGAAGCCCTCCCTTTATTTATTATAATTTTTACTTTTAATTGTTTCTATGTCTTTTTTGATTTAATATAAGGAAGCTCGTTATTATTTTTATTTAAAGCAATTAAGCATAAAATAAAGAAATAAAAATCAAAGTCCAGAAAAAGAGTAAGTGTACTTAATTTTGGAATTAATAGGTTTGGTGAGATATTAGTGAAAATTTTGAATGATTTTTAGAGGATTATTTAAAAAATATGATTAGTATAAGGATAAAATATGTGTACACGTCTAAAATGATGGGTCTACGCGATCCGAGAGCCGGTAACACAGAAACAGATATGTATATGCATCCGCGCTCCGAACAGAAGAACAGTAACGGGTCAGTCGCTAGTCAATGAATTAAATATGAACAGCTATTTTCTAAATGGAAATTTTATATATTTATATATCAGCGTAGGAGGCCTTTATGCACATCAGACAAAGGCTACCCTACCTCTCTGACCGTCCTAACCACGCTTTCAACCTAACACCCTCCGTTTGAACTGATCTCTTCCGACCAGACGATAATTGGACACTGGAGGTATGCGAATTGGCGGCCAGGGAAACTCTCGCGTCTTCTTTCACTTTTCAGTTTTTCACTTTTTCACTTTTTCACTTTTTGAACGACGTACATTGTTGGTTTGTTGATGTTCCAGCAAATGTAGGTGGATTTTTTTATTTATTTATTATTCTTTTCTGGAATATATGATGGATTTTTTTTGTACACCTAAACAATCATAAGTTTTCAGCTTTTGACAGATTTTCTACTCTTTAAAGGTTATATCGTAGGTTGCTTTGCTACCCCTTAACTTATCCTAAAACTTAACTCTTTCCCAAAAAGCTTCATATCTACAAATTTCCTGCTTGCTCTTATTCTATCTATTTTGGGGTTATCATTGATCTCCAATTTTAAAGAAGATAAGTCAGTGAAAATTTTTTCTTAAAATGATTATATCCTGCTTTAGACACGATAAGCTGCAACATTTGTCCAATTTTGCAAATAATTGCAAGTCAATTTGTCACATTCCAAACATCTATAATTTTGTTAAGATCTAAATGAGGAGAGAGGGAAGAATAAGATGTTTCCTCAATTAAATAACGTTTATTTATTTGAGGAAATGTTGTTATAAAATTCTTTCCTGGTTGACGGTCCACGTATGCTTCCATTTTTT
>NEEE01001433.1:48754-67874 GCA_002278615.1 Pogonus chalceus
TGATTACAATTATTTAAATTAAATAATTATAATAAGTATATGTACATATAACAAAACAATAATATAAAACAACAATAAGAAGAGAAAAGAAATAAGAATGGAATAAGAAGAAGCGAGTAATATCAGAGAATTTACTTTAAATTTGTAAAATCTGATATAACCTATATCTGAGAAGATAAAAATATCCTAGATTTCTACTTATAATTCTGGTGTGGACGGCACATGTAATCTGTGCAGAGCCGCTCGGCGGCCATAAGCCAAAAATCGCTGGCGTCCAGACGCGTCCCAGAGGCGAAATAAAATTTACGGCTGATTTGACATTTCCTACTTCAATACTTTACCGGACGCTATACTCTTATATAATACACATATACTAGAATCTCATATTAGGACTTCTGGTAAATACAGGATGTGGCATGTTCGCAAACGAAACATATACATTTTTTTTACATCAACTTTAATATCTTTCACACATAATTGTATTTTAAATCTTAAATATAAATACGAAATAAATGTCTGCGTTACACATTTTATATACCGGAGTTTTTATCCTCCGGGGATAATTAAGAAATCAAAATTTGTTGTTATATGTAGAAAATGTATTTTCATAGAAGTTTTAGAACAAACAAGTGCATATTTAGTCGGGGCCACGAAACAATGTAATTGCGTAATTAACGCTTAGTTGTCATACTTCTCAATAATGTTAAGTACGTCGTAATTTTAATCGAAAAATTTTTTTAGGCAGTGAACGTATTGGTTACTTCTTTACAAAGCGATCCTGTATATAGTTAAAATGGCTTTTTTGAATATAAACTTATAACGATTACGCAATTTCATTGTTTCGTGGCTTCGGCTATAGTAAATGTTTCTCTAATATCGCGGTGTCCTTATAAAGCGAAGCAAGTAATTTAACTTAACTGGTTTCTATAATTTTTCGATATTTCGCGTAAATCGAGGGATGAATATATTTTTTAAGATCCGAATAATCATCAACCAAAATAGTTCAGATAGAGAAAGAAATGTGCAAAATTAAAAAGTGAGGTTAATATAATAAATAAATGACAAATAATATCATAAAACAATAATATAAGTTGTGCTGCGAAAACAAAAAATTAAAGTAAAAAAACAATTGAACGAGAAAAAAAATGGAGTAATATTAAGTTGAAAAATAAATGGTCATAATTTAAAAAATTTGTGACCAGCTTTATAAAAAGGCAGTCCAATTCTTCCAGTATCCATGTCTATATTGGTGTGATTTTAAGAGCAAGTGTAAGAGAGATAACGAATCCTCCGGTCTCTTAGCAATCAACCCGGAATCGCGACGAGAATACTGGATGTAGCCCCTGGAAAGATTTCCGGATTATCACTTACTTGATTTTGTTGAGTTGGGTGTCAACCTTCTAGCGCACTGGGACTCTACACTTATTTAAATTTATTGTACTTTTGTGCATGGCTTTTCCTACTATTTCGCAATGTGTTTTGTTCAGATTTTAAAGGTTTTTAAACTATAAAAAAACTTTAACGCTCACTTAATGTTTCACATACTAATTATAAATCATTTTTGTTCATTAGTGAGGTTAGAAAACACTTGTACCTAATAAAGGAGCCTCTAAAATAAAAATAAAAGCTCTTTGGTTATAAATGAAGGTCAAAAGCTCTTTTTTTTTAAATTATATATTGAATTAAACTCTCTACAGTA
Organism: Pogonus chalceus; assembly: GCA_002278615.1. Lineage (NCBI taxonomy): Eukaryota > Metazoa > Arthropoda > Insecta > Coleoptera > Carabidae > Pogonus > Pogonus chalceus. The sequence goes on from NEEE01001433.1 coordinate 50,454, forward strand.
AAAAATAGAGGCTTTTAGTTCATAACTGAGCTTATAAAAGTTTGTACAGTAAAAAATAGAGGTGCCCCCAAAATGATGCTCAATTTTTTATTCATAAGTGAGATTCCAATTCTCTTGTATTTAAATATTTTCAATTTAACTCTCTAAAGTGAATAATAAAAGAGCCTCTAATATGATATAAAGCTCTCCAATCATAAATGAAGGCAGAAAGAATATATTAAATTAAACTCCTTACATTTAATAATAGAGGCTCTACCTTCTACCTTCTAAATATATGGTATAAAGCTTACTGGTCATAAGTGAGGATAGAAAACTGATAAATTTTTACGTCTATTGTAAATAATTATGCTTTATGATGCTTCAATGGTACGTGGAACAATATAATGCTCGAATTATGCGTGAAGCTATCGAAATATATAAACATGTAAACTAATAAAGTGCAGAGAGATGGGAAAAAATCTTTGATGGTAAATTTTAAAATGTTTAAAATAAAGAAATCTTAAAAAAGTTATGAAAATATTTTAGTATGCATTTTATAGTGAACTATAAAATATAAAAGCACACAAGTATTAATATATTCAAAAGATATACCTTTAAAAATGTATAAAAGTAATAAAAATACTGATTCCTTCCCTGGTATAACGGAAGTGGTTTCTGCTTTCGCCATTTATATCTGAGTTTCTGGCCAAATCTGCCATTACTTTCATGAACGCGGGCTGCTCTGACACCAAAGATAATAACCGTAAATTCTATTAAAACATAAGCACAGCGAGAAATCTGCAGCCAGCCTCCATCTGGTTACTGTTCCACCCCCGTTATACGTTTTTTCGACGCCATATTGAATTATTCAATTGTTTTTTTCGGTCGTTTTTTTTAAAAATGATTACATGATTGACTTTCTCGACGAATCGTTCCTGTTTTTCTGATTTTTATGTTGCTTTTGTTTTCCGTTTCGCAATTGTTTTGAGTGCTTGTTGTTTTTCTAGATTTGAGATTTATTGAAAATGGGGAAATGTTATTTATTTTGTATTTTTATGTTGGTAGTATGTTTTCTAACAATGGTTTTTTCGTAAATTAAACATTTTTTGTTTTTTGTTTCGATGCAGTTTTTTTCAAATCACCTAGTTTTTATTTTGGATGCCAGACAGAGAATTTTCTTTCAGATTCTTAAGTTTTAAGATTCTGGGAATTCAGTGAAAAGCTTGAAATCATCGCATTTTCTTTCTCTGACATATATTCACTCACATACGACGAAAATACCGAAGTTTACTATTGAATTCAAAAGCATTTGCACTAAATATTCCTCTTACAACTATCTTAACCAAAATCTTTCAATTATATTTGATTCTTTTACATAATTTAGTATTTACAACTCCAATTGTTTCATATTTATAATTACAATGTTTCCGTAAGAAAAAATATAAGATTTAAAGTTCCACAGACAATTCTTTTGATGTAAAAGTATCCAGAAAATACTTGGCAACACAAATACCAACGCATGCGCAGTAATATAGGGAGAAGCGTCCGCATATTCCAGATTCCAGGTCCGGTGAACATGAACATCTTGCCTGGAGTGCAGTACAATCAGTGTGCCCGGAAAGCGAGTTTCCGGAGTCTGCGGGAGGTAAGGCGGGCGAACAAAATGGATGCTGACGGGATACTGGAATGTTGGGTATTTGGAAATAGGTTTCGACCAGATTCTGGATTCGAGAAAATGGTTGAGAAATGTTTTTTAGAAGGTTGTTTGCAGGGTTTTTAAGGATTTTTACTGCTGCCATTTGGAGATATTATTTTTTTAGTTGTTTCTAAGTTTCTTAAATTGCTTATATTATTTCGCAAAAAACTAAAACTTTTAAAATTTGCAAATATCTCTGATCAAGAAACTTATTAATTTTGAACATATGGACCATTTTCTATATTATTTTTATTGATAAATCAATAAAAAATATTATGAAACGTGTATTTCCAAAGTTTCATTTTTATAGCGCAATTATTTCGCAAGATTTTTTCAAAAAACTAAGTTTGAATGAACATATTTCAAGCTGCAGTTTTCCGTCAGACAAAAAATACATCTATATAAACAAGTAGAATCTCGCAATGGAAAGACCTGCAGTGAAAGAGAAGGTCAAATCATGGCTGCATCACAGTTTTAATGACTTGGTGATTTATAGCACTAAAGAGGAGACTTTATTAAAGATTGTTGACGGTTGATTTATGAATGTAAATGCCTAGCATGTTTTCCCTATTTGTAAGGTACTGGGAACTTTAGCGCGTATTGTAAGGGAGTTAGAGAGAGCGACTCAAATAGGGGACAATAAGTGTTATGTACTCAGAATTAATATAAGGATTTTCGTTTATCAATTATTAGAATGAGTGAACTTTATTAAATATGTTAGAATTTCATCATTAAACAACATGATTTATTAACTATATTTTAAATTTCATTATTTTGACAGTTGTAATAAAACAAAAGAAAATCACAGCCTTACATGTAATATATAACATATAAAAAACAAAAATAATTGAGATAGAAACCTAACCTAACAAATAATAACAATAAACAAAATCAAAATTAAATTTAAAATAATAAAAATGAAGTTAACCTATCCATGATATAGATCCATGCATTAACTCACAGTGAAACGTTATAGAACTCAGTATAGAAAGTATATAAAGCAAGAGTGAAGAATGTATTCTGTGTAAACTTTAATCCCGCGAGGTTAGTAAAGAAAATATTTAGCCAAAGGCCAATCTAAATTCAATGTTTTGGTGTAGATGCTTTGGCTGGCGGGTAACCAGGACCTCTTATCCAGGGATGGAACTTGGAAATTTCTCGATTCAGAAACAATCATTATTTTTATATATTATACACTATTTTAAATGCTTCTTTATTGAAATAAAGAGGTTTTGTAGAGATAATATAAAGCTGTATGATCTTTTAATGTTAGAAAGCGTTGTTATTTGAATATTTTGATTAAAATTTCTTTCCATTAAAACAAACCAGAGGTGTCTACAAAATAATTAAAAGCTTCTTGGCTATGAAATAGGTTAGAAAGCTTTTTTCAAAGCATAAATGAAATTGAGCTCTCTACAGTTGAAAATAGAGGAATCTCCAAAATGATCTAAACCTTCCTGGCAATGAAAAAGTATATAAAGCTCTTTTTTGGGCATAAGTAAAGTAAAAAGCTTGTATACTTAAATAGTTTTAATTAAGCTCTTTACAGTGAAAAAAGAGGTATCTACAAAGCAAGACCAAAAGTAATATTAGACAAGTCCTTTTTTAATATTCTGAATTAAACTCTACAATAAAAAATAGAGGTAGCAAATATTTTAAATTAAATTCTCTACACAAAAAATAGAGGATTCTCCAAAATAATCTTTTTAATCGTAAAGAAAATTAAAAAGCTTTTATATTTAAATAATTTGAATTGAATTCTTCACAATGGAAAATAAAAGAACCTCTAAAAACATAAAAAACTGTCAAGTCATAAGGAAAATTAGAAAGCTCTTGTATTTAATTATTTGAATTAAATTTACTATAGTTAACAATAGAGGTTCCTGCTAAATTATATGAAGCTTTCTGGTCATAAGTGAGTTTAAAAAGCTCTTGAATTAAAATTCTTTAGAGTAAAAGATATCAAAACCTCTAAAATCATATAAAGCTTTTCAGCCAGAAAACTTTTGAATTAAATTTGAATTAAACTTTTTACAATTAAAAAAAGAGGTTTTCTCTAAATTATATAAAGCTTTCGGGTCATAAGTAAAGCTCAAAATCTCTTGCACTTAAACATTTTGAATTAAACTCTTTAAAATATAAAACTTAAGGTGCTTTATAAGAGAAATGAAGATTTCTGTCTCTTGTCAATATGTTTGAAGAATTTCAAATGATTTTTGGGCTGAAATTTTCTTTGAAACAACCAGAAAACTATCCAAAACAATCCAAGAAAATATATTTTTAAGTTAAAAGCTAATTTACCGATAGTTTCAATCGGTTGAAAAGATGCAAAAGATATAATGCCGCCTCTGGCTGTTGGAAGCAATGTCGATCGCACACTAGGCGTCAAACGCTGATTGGGGGGCGGTAGAGCTTTCAAGCGCACCAGAGTTATATCGAGTGCTTATATAACCACGGGTTGAGCGTCAAGTATTTATGTTAACCGGATTGCAATTGGTGGCCTGTTACCGCTCGCTTCTCTACTCTTCTTACCAGCACAACTGTTTGGTTGGTTATATTGGTAACAAGTTATTATTAAAATATTGAAACTTGCTGATGGTTTATAGTGACAGAAGGTGTACAAAAACAATGTGTTGAATTATATTGATACATATGTTATTATTTTAAAATGTTGACAATGTTTTCAAATATTTTAGAGTATAATGGATTATTTTATATCAGTTTTTATGTTTTTTATCTATTTAAGTTGTTCAGAATTAAAATGTGCATCGAATGAGCTTTCTGTAAATTATATACGAAGATACTATCACGAGATACTGGTATATTAATATATCCATCTTTAAGCAGTTTACAGAGTGCCATGCAAAACAAAACAAATTCGCAAGTTCAAACTAAAAAACCATAAAATACCCCAACAATCGAAAAATACAAAATGATTTAGCATAGTGCAATGATCCAACATAATAAATTGAAAATTTCAAACGCGAATGGGCTATAAATATTTTGTGATGTTATATAAAATTGTAAATCTATATGTATGTGTACAAAACGTCAGCTGGTTCGATTCCCGTCAGTGCAACGAATCGAAAATATCATCAAGCATCGACATCGATTTGGTTGGGTATCAGAGCTCGACATAGGTTTGATTGAAAATCAATGCTTCCATATTACCTAAGGCTGTTCCGAAATGTTCAATTTTATCTTTGGATTTTGTGATACATTTTTATCTTTAATATATATTTTATAATTATTTCAAATCGACTCGTAAAACAAATGAATTTGATTTATCAAGTCTGCTTGGAAATAACAAAAGAACATGTTGATCAAATGTCAAAAAACTGAATAAATAAGGTTATTTTTTAAATAACTATTGCTAGACTAAAAGTTGTCAAACAGTCAGTGTTGCCAATCGTAAATATCCGGCTGACGTATAGATGAAGATACAGTCGCAATTATTATTATTAGCAGTAGATCGTGTGACTAGCATACATTTGCCTCCAGTACTCATACAAAACAAAATCCCCAAGGAATTTCAATTGTCTCGCCGAATAGATAGGGTGACTATAGTACCAATCTGCAAATAGATATAGCGAAGAAGAGATGGTGGGATTTTTAACGTTCCACACCATAAAATCGTCATAGTGCTATAACACTTGTGGTCATGGTCGCTAGTAGACTTATCCATACATGTTCGTTCCATTTACAGCAGATGCGTGAGAAATTTGATGATTCGGACTGCGAATTAAATAATTGGATTATAATTGTGATTGGATCTGTATTGCTTTCTGCTTTGGTGTTCTGTTACTAAATGTAACACTAGATGAAGTAATGGACTTGGGGACTGGTGATTTCAAATAAATTAAGGATATTTAATCATATTTGCTTTAAGTTTTTATTAAAAACGGATCGGTAGCGAGGACTAAAATCTAGTGATTTACAAAATTTAGGTATTTTTTCCTCAAATTCAGATAAAATTATTAATAGAAGCTAGTCTACAGTCCAATAAAAAAACAAAGTGCACCAAAATGGCTGAAAAAACTACTTACAGAAAAAATTTCTTTAAAAAACATGAAAATTATGATGGAATATTTAGAAAGGCACCTTATATCTGTCAAGTATCAAAATTAAAGGGCTGAAGTTTGCTAAAACACGAGTTAATAAATATTTAGTTTTGGAAAAGATAAATCATACTCAGAAATGAATATAATTCATAATACAAGTCAGTCTACAGTGAAAAACATAATAAAAAAATATAAATAAAGCAATAAGATTCCAAATAAGACAAAAAAAAAACTCCCGAAAAATTTTATCCAGTTTTAACGAAAGTTAAAGTGTCCAAATTGCACCAAAATAAAGAAACTGCGTATGTAGTAACTATCAGAACTACATTTCTTGTACGAGTTTAACTTTGATCCATTGTACTAAATATGACATAAATATATGTTAACGCAAAAAAAAAATAGTCGATTTCGATTTTCTTTTGTTTAAAACTTGTAAACGAATATTTTCCAAACAAAACGCAGTTATTGCATAAATATTTTTAATTTAATTAGCGGTAGATAGTTCGTTCAAACTTGTCAGAAATCGTTGGTTTAGTGTTAGCTTTCAAGCCATGAACAGTAATTTCTATTCAGTAAGTAAATTTTAGGGAATTTTTATAAATAAATAATAGGAACAATTTATGAAACTACTGCCAGTATTATATATTTTCGAATGTTACAGTTATTATAATATTTATTTAAGTTATAAACTATAAAACAATTGAAAATCTAATGTAGTAAAACCATAGCCTCTTTGATACACATTATAGTATTATTCTTGTAGCATGAAGGCTAATAAAAAATGATTTGTACCTTATAATCTGGTTAGAAACGAAAAAAACTCTAACCATAAAATTGACACACTTACATTTCGAATCAAAACTTGCACGAGATTCACACGTGGCACTTAGTCCTTAGGGCAAATGTTACATTAGTTAAATTACCATTCAATACTAATATAATTATCATTATTGGTTTCTGTAATCCTTGCTGCAAAGGGTCCATCATCTATCAGCTATCATATAGTGTAAGTCATATTTTAATTGCATTTTATACGTAAATATACTTTGAATTGTTGAATTAACTGGTGTAGTTTGACAGGCGGCCATTTTTATTTTCATTTGTTTATCGTTTTCAAGGTGTACTGCGATTTTTTTTATTTTATAAGTTGAATAAATGTTACGTAGAGATCAAATATAGAAAGAAATGTCTATATATATAGTAGGGGTGATATAAAGAGTATTAGGGGTGTTTTAGGGGGTAAGAGGGTGTAAGCACGTGTAACCTGACACCATGTAAGGGGATGCCTATGAAGGGTACATGTGTGGATATGGCTATGTGTCTATGTATTTGTCTTAAACCATGACAATAATGGACCAGACATTAACTGATGTGATGTTCAATTGTTTATTTCTTATATATTTTTCTTCAATGTTATTTGAAGAAAGATTTAATTAAAAAAATATATTTAACTATTTAAATAATATTATACTATAGAAATGTCCATTTAGGCTGAATAGGCGCTATTACAAATTTACACTAATACACAATGTTAATTGTTTAACACAATAATGCAACGCAGTCCCATTGAAATTCACATAGTGTTATACTCATAGCGCCACTCTGTCGCCAGTAGCGTGTTCATGAACTAAACAAAGACACAAAATGGATGCGGAAATCCTATCTGATTCATACTTTGTTAATAGGATAAAACCATTTAAATTAAAATTACAAATTTACTCTTTAAATGATTTTTCCTCTTATTTTTCTAATATGTGAAATAAGTAGGTTCTGGTTTCGACTAAAATTCTTTTGTTTTCGAAACAAGTAACCTAGAAATTTATAAAAAATTATTTAATTATTCTGCAAATAGTCGTTTTATTATTCTGGAATTTCTTTTCAGCAAACAGAAACAAAATCATTTGTATTTTTTCATTGCGCTCACTTTTTTTTAATTGCCAAGACACTTGAATTGTTCCCTCTCTTCAACCCTCCCGCCAACAAGGCAGTACAATTTTCGGCGCAGTGTCGTTCATGAAACCAATTACAAAAAACGTCTCTTGTACTTTCATTTCGCCCGGACACATCTCGGGGATATCTCTCGAATATCCCTGGCTTCCCGTAGGATTTTTATACGGTTAATTACTAATCCTGCAGGCACGTACACGTTCCCTCTTTACTCTTTGCATTAGTGTCCTTCCTTTTTGTGAAACACTCTTGTTTTCAAAAGAATTGTTTTTTTCGCAGCATTCTATGCTGATATTCATTTATTTATTTATTTTAATATCGTATATTTGACAATTACAATTAAGGTTATATTTGTACAAATTCCAAACTTGTATTGAGTATAAATAAATGAATATTTTATTGTTTATATTCAAGGAAAAACATTTTACTTTTTATCTGTAGTTATAAATTATCATTATATATTGAATTCTCAATAAATGTTAAATTTAGTATTTAAAATGTTCATTTTATTTTAATTTGAAACAAGAGAAATTTATCTGTCTATCAAAGAGCAATTATTGTGACAAACAAGCAATAACAATTTAGAAAAATTATCAAAGAAAACAAGAAAAGAATTTAGTAGGCAAGGAAAAAAACAAATGAAAATAAAATTAAATAAGGGTGGGCACACCCTTGGGGGTACTGTTAAAAGTCCCAGACTCTCAGACTTCAGATATTTTGTACAGGAGTAATTATACTTTTTTGTAATTAAGAAAAAAGTCACTTTTTATAATTGCCAGTTGGATGAAATATTCAAGCATGCCATGGAAACAAACGAATTGTGTTTTTAGGGATTTTATTGTAATATATATTTAAAAAATTCCACCCTTATTTTAGTTAACATTTCCGGAGATAATTGTTCAATAGGGTGATTGCTCACACGTTGGCCACTTGCCGCCCAAACTGGTAATTGTATTAAAGCCCCTTTGGACAGATGCCTCCCCATATGGGGCTCTTAAACATCTGAAAACTGGTAGCTAAGCCTACCCTACTTGCTAAACACACACACACAAAAGTTCTTATATCACATTCAATACATTTCTAATCGAATCATAACGTTTAGTTTTGAGTATTTTTTGATGTAACAATTATTCATTTGTTTTCAAGTATTTTTTCACATGGTGCATGATAAATACTTAAGGTTGTACGTTCAGTACATTATAAGACATAATCAAATCTTTTTTTATTAGAAAAACAAAATTTAAATGTCCCTTTTGCATAAAATACATTTGGCAACAGCGTATCGAACAATTGTCTTTTGTTGTTGTTAGTATTTAATTTATTATATTAAACGGACGATTTGTCAAAAAAAAAACTTCATAAAATTGGAAAAAAGTTATTGTTTAAATATACAGTAATAATTGAATTTTAAAAATTCGCGCGTTTTTCTAATCGACTCACGCATTTATTCATCCGACGTTGCCAAACCGTCATTTATTTTGAAGAACAACTGTCAAAAAATTAAAACTATGATTAAAAACATATGAAAATTTCAATTTTCTATCTTAAAAATTGCATTATTGATTGTTTAATTGTAATATTATGATGTATTTCATAAATATTTTAATATAAACAACGATTTTTCACGTAATTTTTGTATCTTGGTGTGTATGCACATATGAAATATTTATTAGTACATTACAAGATGTTACTAAGACCTCATGTTTTCCCCTAGTTTTGTGAGACGATGACGCAAAAGCTCGTAAAAATAGTATGAACCATCTTGGAATCTCAACGCTATATCATGTGGTACAGACAGTATAAAAATTTTACTAAAAAACGCATTTATGAATTATTATCTTTATATAACAAATTATATTTATTTTATTTCCATGGCTATCTTATTATTTATCGTTCATTTGTATATTGATAGTATACAGGAAAAAATATGGATTACTCCAAATTAAATGTTTTGTAAAAATTTATTTACGATAGTAATCCTTTAAGATTTGTGTACAAAAAATGTTGTTTATCAACTGATATGTCGGTTTATCGAAATTTTTCTAGGAAAATTTATTAATAAGAATTTTAAAATAATATTGCAGCTAAATTTAATTTTTCATTTGTTTGTTGAGCAAAAAAAAAAATATTTTGCATTTTTTTCAGGAATATGAATAGAGATATGAACTTTCAATTTTCTGCATCTTATTTATTGAAGTTTTGGGTATCTTTTTGAATATTTTCAAGTCCCTATCAAATTTGTAGCGCCCTTAAGCTGGGTGGACGTCCGAGCATTGCAGGTCGGACTTTTTTACACAGGCGGTAACGCACAGATCATCACGGTCATCTGTTACAAAATCGCCTGAAAAAACTAAAATTTGCATAAAATTCTCAGGAGCTTGAAAAATCACAAAATGGCAGCCATCTGAAAAAATGTTCTAGACTTTGAAGTGCCCGAATTTTTCTTAATGGTCATAGAAATGGCTAATTCTAGCACAAGCTCCAATAGATTTTGTGTCCTTTAAAATAAAATAGCTCAGATCAAAATTGGCGTAGTAGTTTTTGAGTTTTGCTCCCGCCCATTTCGAGAAAAACGCGTTTAAAGTTTAACGAAAGTTTTACATCAGACCCGGGATCGTGACGCTCAAACACGATATAAGTACATAACGGCATTGAGTTTAAGAAAATCGTTTTGCAGGGATAATTTAGACAATCTAGGAAATCCAAAAATGTAAAAAAAAATTGATTGTTTCCTCCTTAAAATAAAATTTTCTCTCAAAGTCTCCTTAGAAATAACAAACAAAAAAAAAATTGTTTATTTTTTTGAATCATAAAATTGTAAAAATGAATTTAAGAATAAAAATTAGAACAATCGTAACAATTGAAAGAGACGTTAACATGAAAATTGGAAAATATCCTGTAAAATCCAAACTTCGTCGCATGGCACAGAATGCCTTGTATATCATTTGCGGTTTGTAATCCTTATGTTAACAGCTCAGCACAACATTAACCCTATTCTCAAAACAGAGTAAAGTCGACTGGTGTTAGTCCCTTCTCAGCGTTGCCAACTTCACACTAATTAGTGAATAATTCACTTGGCACTCAACTCCGACAATTAATAACTTCACAACGTAATACCTCAAGACTTTAATGTGATCATAAATTCATATACGTCTATGAAATGGGAAGACGGTTTAAATTGTTCTCATGGAAAACTTCAAATCGTAAAGGGGTTGAAGACGTTTTATTCCATTAGAAATTAAAGATTCAAGATATGATAATGGCTTTGCGTTAGTATTTTTATTAATACTTTATTACACTGATTGTTAGGGATGCCATAAAAAATGTTTAAATTATTTCATTTCATTATTATTACTTTTACATATTGTATTTATTTCGCGGTAACGTAAAAATTATATTTAAGTTGATTATTAAATTATTTAATCAGGAAAGCTTATTATACGTGTTTTGGAATCTAGCTGTGTTGATCAGCATAAAAATCGGACCCTTGAGAAGGTTTACAAACTATGCATATAGTTGCAACGGAAAACTGCAACACTATCAGTTCTTATAAGAAATATTTTAAATTTATTTCGCAGTTTATACTTATTAAAACATATAATTAGTTAAGTTAATAAAAAGATCACTTGATTAAGTTTATTATGACTAAAAAACCACAAACTATTATTAATTTAACAAGAAATTTTATTATATATTCTTTGGAATCTAGCTGTGGTGATCAGCTTAAAAAAAGGAATGCAGAGAAGCTTTCCAAATTTATAATAGAATGCTTTGGAAAAGCAAAAAAGTTATAAATAAATTTGACACAAGACTCATAAAAAAAACAAATAAAGGTTATAATTAAGAAAAGCTTATTAAACATATTTTGGAATCTAGTTGAGGTAATCAGCATAAAAAACAGATCTCAGAAACGATTTATAATCTAAATATAGAATGCTTTGGAAAAACAAAAAAGTAACAAAAACTTATAATATTGACAAAATTAAGTTTGTCAAAGAATTTCATGAAGAAAAATTTGACAAAATATTTACAATACTTCATAAAATGAAGTAAGCAATTAGTTTCGTACGATATTAATATCGTTAATTTGAAGTAGACTTGAATGATTTAGTAAATAATAAAAATAAAAATATAAAATGCTAATATTTTATAACAAAATTGACATCTTTAATTTATTGAGTGATAAAAAAAATGAAAATAATTAACCAATTCATTTAAGCCATTTGCACGTTTGCAATTAACAATATTTCTACATCATAGATTAACAAATTTTACGCTAAAATTAATTATCTATGAATATTAATTTATAAAACTTTATCACAATAACAATAGTAATATTAAAATATTAGTGGAAATGACATTAATTTCTCGTTATTAAATTAGTTAAATAGATGAAATAACTATCGAAGGATTAAATGTTTGTTTCAATTTATCAAACTATTAAAATTATCAATCATTAATTATAAATTTACACTTAAATCCTTATCAAATAGAATATTATTTATTTAATATGCAATAATTATTATAAATGTTTATTATTCTCTCGAAATTAATCAAAAAGATTATGATTTTTGGAAGTAAAATGTTTTTCCTTTTATGAGGAGAGGGGAGAGAATTTTTATTTTAATTTCTCTCCTGGTTGACGGTCCACGAGTGCCTAAATTTAGGCCCCGCTCTCCTTGGGGGTGAAATTTGATTTTAATCGTCGTCGCCACGAAACAATGTAATTGCGTAATCATTCGCGATTTGGAACGTTTTATGAGTTCCAAATGCAACGAGTATAAATCAAATTTCACTGCTAATACAACCAAATTAGATAGATAATAAGTACTTACCGGTGTGAATATAGGTGTGTTTCTTCATGTCTGATTTCTGATGAAACCGTTTGCCACAAAATTGGCAAGGGTATGGTCTGGTGTCTGAATGGATGAGTAGGTGTGTTGATAAGGTCGAAGATCGCTTGAAAGATTTACCACATTGTTTACATTCAAACACTTTCTCGACGTTATGAACAGCTCTGAAACAAATTCCAAAAAAGCCCATTAGTTATGTTCAAATAATTCGTTTGTTTTTAAACTTACCTATGTTGACTTAAGCTAATTTCATGTCCGAATGTTTTATTGCACAATTCACAAGCAAATGGTCTTTTACCGTTGTGAGATCGTCTCGCATGGACTTCAAGTCCATGTGGAGTAGAAAACATTTTTTCACATTTGATGCAAGAATATACATCGCCAATTGGAACAACACCCGGTCGCATCAATAAATGATGATGATGCGGGTGCATATTTGCTTGATTTGTCATGAAATGGTGTCTTAATCTGAAGAAATCATCCGCGGAATGGACCCCGGGGTAGGCTTGAGGTTGACTTCCATTTTGTGACGTGTTCGCTTGTTGTTGTTGTTGGATTGCTGCAGCAGCCGCGGCTTGAACCGCGCTGAAGTAAAACGGGGCAGGTAAAAAACCGCGTTCTTCACCTTCTTTCGGTGGGTACAACCCAGTAGGGAAAAAACCTGGATGGACAAAGTTCCGGTGAAGAAACTGCGGGTTGTAATCGGAATGTTTTAATTGCGCTTCGCGCAAAAAATCCGCGAAAGGTATATTAGGATAAAGAAAAGACCGCGTTACTGATATTGTTTCCGTGAACGAAGGATTTGTACTGCTATTCGATGTTTTTGATTTATTCGGGTGATCTGGTCTTAACAACGCCGATACGGAGAAGGTTTCTGATTTTTTAATTGGCGCGGGTGATTGGGATTCTCTGCCGATTTCTGTAATTGAAGGTGGTCGAGGTGACGGACTATTTGCTCTGGAATTAACAGGACTATCGACCTCTAATTCCGGACTACTGCAACTTCTATTCGGTGAACTATCACGATCACCGCGATCTTGTAGGTGATCCCAATTACTGGACTCAATATCAATATGGGAATCAGTTCCTGAATTTCGCGAATTTATGCCGGATTGACGTGAGTCCATTCCAGGTATGCGGGATTCAATATTTGAACGCGACTCCATCATAGAGTTACTTTGAAGTTCGTTATCACTGTAACAACTTGTATTTGCTTCAGGATCGTGGGATAATGATAATGATTTCGACGTTTCGTTGTTGTTATTATTATGATGGGAGTCTTCGTCTGATGATTTGGTCGACATTAATCGGCTGATTCCGAATTTAATGTGTTCTGCAACGAAATAAAAGGGTATAGTTTAGTATTTCACTTAGAAAATGTAAAAATTTTACTGGTTTTTTTCATAAATATGTAATGATCTTTACTACAAGGGGTCGGATAAAAATATATCCCTTTAGGGATTTCGAAATTTACGTCTTAATTCATTTTTATCGCTTTGATTATTTTAGTTTTACCCTAAAAGTTTGAATTTGAGTTCATATTTTAAAACATGCGCAGTTAGATACAAATATGTGACGTCATTAATGCTAGTCTTCAATTGTTCTAATAAAGAAGTCCTGAAACGTGACGTACAGGAAGAATGGAAAAAAATCGAGCTGTTTTTTTTTTTGTAAAAAACAATTTTTAAAAAATTAAGTCGATAAAATAATTTAAAAAAAATAAATATATTTTTATATTTTGAAGTATTTAAACTATGAGAAAGGCTTTTCTGACTTTGAGTGTGAGGGAAGAATTTTTGTGTTTATAAAATAAAAAACCTGTTCCAAGATAAACTAGAGACAAAAACTTATTTAAGATCGTCGTTACGATGAGATGTACATCGATACATCAACGTCACAACGTTCCCCTCCTTAGTACGTTCCTGTTTTATTTGTGGTGAATACGCAATGAGGCATATCATGTTGTGTAAAGTGTAAATTGACCGGGGCTGTGTCGATCACAAGTTTTGTTCACCCCTTGTTTTGGGCTTAATCTTTCATCCCTTGTACATACATGTTTACTATACGTTCTTTTTGTGTTTATTAGTATTTAAAATGTTCTTTTTTATGTATTTAAAAAAGTATTTTTTTAAATACTTTTACAAAAAAATATATTTAATGAATTTGTTGTTAAATATATAATTTATTTCGTTTTTTAATATCAACTGATAAAAAGATTTGAAATGATATATATAAGAGGGTATGTACCCTTGTTTCACGCAGTTTAAGGCTACACAACCCTAACAATTAACCCCTATTGCAATGAGGGGTATATATTTATATGTTTCCTTCAAAATTGTTTTTTACCTTCAAGTCAATGACGTAGATTCATGGTTTTAAATATTTAATATAAAAATGATAATTTTTTGGTAATGTTGCCCCCGAAAAAATCTCCACCACTGGTAAAATTTCACACCCCTAACTTTCCAACATATAGTGGTGCTCCAGCGTTTTGCAAGTATCATTACATCGACACAAAACAAATGACACACGAGGGCAGACGCGATCAAAAGTGGGGGAAATCGCGATTCAACAAGGGAGAGGGGAATAGTCACGCCCCATGAATAACAAACGCCTGTCGCGAATATACCTCGCACGCTTGATAAAGATCGCAAACTGATCATTGAAAAATTAGGAAATAAATAAATTTGATTTTATTATTTTTTTTATTTCTATCTAGTTCACTTATATTTTTGAATATCATTTGTTTTTTATTTGATATACAACTTAAAATATGCATAAATCAAGTTGGTGTATAATTTGCGCATCATTTGTTTTTCATTTGACAGTTCTAAGAGCTGAATAAATAATTAATTTAATTAATCTAATTAATAGCGTATATATTGGTATTTTTAAGGCGTAATCTGTGCCATAAATAAACTAATTGATAAGAATTATAAAATTCCTTTTTATCATTGCATACAGATTCCTTGATGAATAAATATTTAAAAACTGATTGTCTATAAATAATAAGTATATACCGACATTAATCTAGTAATCCATGACTTTGATATGATATCTTTATTTATTTATTTATTTTATTACCTTAAACTGCAATATTTCTTTATATATCTTTATGATTTGATTAAGAAATATTTTTTTAAAACAGTTACAATTTATAAAAAGTATCATAAAATTTCGGAATTAATTTTTTTATCAGTGAAAAAATGCAGATATATTTTCTATTTCGTCACCCATTTTATTAGTTTTCAATAGATAAGTATAGTTTTTATTAAAATTTACAGATATAATTTATTAGTCATTAGTTATTTAGTATTTAATACTAGGGTTTAAATATATGGGGTGTAATATTTGTTAAACATGATATAGAATAAGGGTGAGTTTTCTAATAATGCTACATGAATAATTCAAAAGTTTTAGCTAACATCTGGACTGAATTTTATGACCAAAAAATTGGTTTTTTATCTTTTATTATTATGTGAAATTAACTAATTTCATTATGGAAGTGTTTGCAGATTTATACAGGTTTATTATAGTACTTAATAGTACTAAATATTTTAGAACTGTTGAAACAAATTTATTCATTAAGAATTACTATTTTTAAAACGATCTCAAAGCAATATTTACTTTAAATATTTCGATAATAGTACCAAATAATTTGATAATTATATTAAATAGTACTTTAGTACTAATAATGGTACAATTTTAATATCAAAGATTTCAATAATAGTACCAAATAGTTTGCTAATAATATTGAATAGTTCTAAATAGTACTAAAAATGGTACGATTATTTATTTATGCGAATATATTTATTCTAAAAAAATATAATTAAATTAAAAAGCTCTAAAATAGTACTAAATATTTTGATTTTCAAAATAAATAGACAGTTTAAAAAATTTGCTATCAAATTAAATCTCAAAAAAATAATTTACGAAATGTAAAATCTATTTAATAATGATACCAAACAGCTCGAAATATTTTAGAGCTAATGACAAACTAATTTAAGACTGTAACCTCAAAAATTGGACAATACTAAAAAGTGTAATTTTACTCATTACTTATTAATTTAATATTTAAAAAAAATAAATATTAATAGCAAAGATCATGACTTGTATGTTCCAGTAAGAATCAAATAAGTTTCGTTGAAAAAAAAAAAGCAATATAATAATAATAAAAAATTGATTAAAAATGTAATAAATCTAACCGTACAATATTAGCGAGTTCTACCAACTTAAATACACAAAATCCTTAATAATAAAATTAATAAATCATAAAGCAGTCACAATATTACCCCTCTAATCTCTACAAATCCCTTGATGTCACGCCACTGGACTCATACAATCAACACATACAAATATAATCATTCAAAATTAATGCCTTTTATTGCATCGAACAAAAATATCACATCAAAGGCGGGTACCGCTCAAGAGGTTTATTAAAATTGTGCCAATTCTCTGCGTCTCTTATCAGCCTTTGGATTTAAAGGATTATTGATAACTTTTGATTTATTACAATCTGGGATTACTTTTTGATTAAACTAACTTAAATCCATTTTTTTGCAGTGACGTATTTATTAATAAATTTCGTTTTTTTAACAAAAAATTTCTGATATTCATACAAAAATTTAAGTTCTTATCAATTATATATATTTTAATCTTTATTTAATGGTTATATTAGGTTTAATTTTAAATGTTTTAAATTTATTTTATATCATATTTAATGGATTAATTTTATATTTAAACTATAAAGATAATATTTAATAAATAATTAAAAATGCAGTTTATCTTAAAATAATTTTATGATACTGCATTTATTTAATCATTATTACTATAAAAAAGATTTAAACTAAGACTTTTTAGTAAAATTTTAATAAATAATTAAAAG
>NEEE01001433.1:68365-82772 GCA_002278615.1 Pogonus chalceus
ATAGGCTTATTTTGCAAAATAAGTAAGGTTATACATCAAGAATTTTTACTGTTTTATCAAGAAAAAATTTATCTTTTAGAGTGACACATTAAATATAAACCTTTATTACTATTCTTTATCAAATTAAACAAAAGTTAGAACAATTGTAAATTGAAGAGACTAATATGGAGTTGGGTTCCTTTTTATTCTTGATAACTGCCTTAAATCTTATTTGAATTGATTCTAATGTATCTTTTCTTGATTCCCTTCATCTTAAAAATATGATCTACATACGTATTATTCTTTAGATTTTAGTTAATTTAATAAATTTTCATTAATTTTTTTCGATTATTTCACTGATAAGCTTTGGTAATTAGCCTGCACATGCAAAATATATTTTTTTGCGCCTTTTAAACTTAGTGCGCAAGCAAAACATTATATGAAATGTTTGTTTCTTTCCTTTCTGAGTATATTTGAGGTTATAATATGTAAATAAATATCTTTTGTGTTAAAATGAACGTCCAAAAATAAAAATTATCACATTACAAGTTGAATAGAGAATAATTTGAAGCGCAATTTAAAGATTTAAAATTACCATAAGCTTGCCACAAGTAGTTATTACAATCCGGAAAACCCTTTTAAAATTTCCCTTTAAAAGTAACAGAACTATCCCTTTCTTTATAAAGAAAACCTCTTAACGCTCCCTTAAACGTACATATGTCACTATAACAACCCTTATTTTACACATTTTACACACCCCTGCGTCAAGTATTAAGTAAGTAATAGTCACATATAGGAAAGCAAATTTTCCTAGCATATTTACATAGCCATTAGTTTAGGGTTTTTCCGCCTTAGTTGGTTGGTACCTCCTGCGACTATGATAATAACTACCCCGTTAAAGAGAGGGTTAATTGATAAATGGACGAGTGTTAGCAGTTTCTGTATTGTCCACTGAAAGTTAATATCATTGTCATTTTTGTATTTATATTCAAAGGTATTTTTGAACTATAAATAATAAATTCTTAATTTTATTTGATCGGAATTATCATGAAACAAAGATTTTCTTTCTAAGAAAATATAACTTGCACGATTTTCTGTAATTTTCTTCCGATTTTTCCGTCCCTTGTTGATGGAACGTTATGAATATTTTATTTTTGTCAAGCAAGAAATATGATTGTTTTCTCAATATTTTTATCAACGGAATTTAGAGCATACAGTTTTGTTTTGAAATGTTAAACAAATCTATATGAATATATTTTTTAAATATGAAATAATTTATAAAATATACAATAAATAATCTTGTTTACAATAAATTTCTGATTATTATTTATTAAAAATTACCGAGCTCGTTATAAACAACCCAGAAACAAGTTCGTTATAACCGATCCAACAATACTTAGACTAAATATGGATTAATGTTATTAAGTAACATTCAATCATTTAAACAAAATATGTTCTCGTTATAAGCGATACAATAATAATTAAACTAAATATTGATTTACATCAGATTTTGACATTAAATTATTTAAAATAATGATAGACCTCGTTATAAGCGACCCAACAGTATTTAGGCTAAATATCGGTTAATCTTATTAAACGACATTTAACCATTTAAAAAAAAATGTGCTCGTTATAAGTGATACAATAATAATAAAACTAAATATTGGTTTTTAACAGATTTTGATATTTAATTATTTTTTAAAAAAATTAATGAGCTCGTTATAAACGATCCAGCAATGTTTAAACAAAATACTGTTCTTAGCATAGTTAAATTATTTATTAGAAGAATTTATAAAAGATTCCTTTGCTCGTTATAATCGAACCGAAAATAGCACAATAAAATTTTATATTTTTCTTTTTTTTTTTTAATTTTTGAAATATCAATATTTTAAGATTACAGTATATACAAAAAATTATGTGTACATTAAATGTACAAATTATTTTAAGAAAATTGCGTGCTCGTTATAAACAACCTAATACTAATTACACAAAATATTGTTCTATAATTTTTTTAATTTAATCACTTTAAAAAAAAATACGGAGCTCGTTATAAGCAACCCAATAATAATAAAATAAATGATTGGAATCATATTTAGAAAAATAGTAGTACACATATTTAAATTATCATGCTCGTTATAAACAGTTTAACAATATTTAAATAAATAATTGTTCTTATCAAAGTATAAAAAAAGCATTTTTAAATGAATATTCAAAAAACACTAATAAATAATAACGGAGCTCGTTATAAATGAACTAATAATATATTATTTCTTTCAGAATGTCTTAAATATTTAATAATGAAAAAAATAAGTTCCTTCGCTATAAACGAGCCTACAATACTTGAACAAAACTTTATTCCCTATCACAGTTTCGAAATTCAATTTATAATACCAATGCACATAAAGCTTTTTAATAACGCATGCTTTGTGCGCGAGCTTTCAGTTTCGCTGTGCAGCTTTCAAAGCTCAACACTAATTTTAATTTTCTCTGAGAGTACGATTGCAGTACGCGATTTGAAACATAAAATCGAGGCTGAAATAAATGTATAAATTGTTTTTGTTTTAATTGTACCCCACGATTTGAAAGGGTGCGCTTTTTTTTGTAATATTCATTTTTGTTTCAATTCATTTGTTTGAATTATATACCTTCGTTTTTTATTCACATTCACGAATGCGGGAATGATTTTTCTGTCAGTGATGAAAAGTGATTGTTTCGAAATTATTTTAAATGAAAATTAATTTTTTGCTCTTCTGTTCTACTCTGTTGTGTTCTGTTTTGTTGAATATTTTATATATTGTTATTAGATTATGTTTGATGTCAAATAAAATAAACAATTTATTTCATTGTGTAAGACAGTAAAATTAAAAAGATCTACTTTAATAATAAGGAAATAATAAAAATTGTTACTTTTCTATAAATAACATCAACCCCTACAAATTTCAAATTAGCGATAACAATAAAGTTGTTGTTAATTCTTAAACATTTGAACCCTAAAAAAGTGAATACAGCAATATAAATTGCTAATTTGATATCCGCTAAAATAAAATCAACCCTTAAATTTCAAGTTAGCGATAACAATAAAACCTTTGATAATTTTCTAATATTTGGTTATTATTGTAACGTGCTAATAAAAAATAAGAAAACAGCAGAATAAATCGTTATTTTTTCATCGCTAATTTGACGGTCGCTAAAATTAAATCAACCCCTAAATTTTAAATCAGCGATAGTGATACTAGTTTGATGCTACACTAAAGAAGAGGATAGTTATATTAATAGTTACTTTTTCATGGCTTATTTAATAATTGCTTAAATAAAATCATCCCTTAATTTTTAAGTTAGCGATAATAATAGTATTATCGATCAATTTCAAATGTTTAGTCACTTTTATGACGTTAGATTACAAACTAAGAAGATAGTAATTCAAGATGTTACATTTTCATCGCTTAAATAAAATCATCCCCTAATTTTAAAGTTAGCAATATTGCTAAAGCCGCTGATAAGTTTTAATTATTTAGACACTATTTTGACGCTCCACGGACGAAGAAGAATACAGTCATATAAATAGTTACTTTTTTTTTTGCTAAAATTAAATCAACCCTTAAATTTCAAGTTAGCGATAATGATAGAACCTTTGATAATTTTCTAATGTTTGGTTATTATTGTAACGTCCTAATTAAAAGAAAAGAGACAGCAGAATAATTTTTTTGTTTCATCGTTAATTTGACAGTCGCTAAATTTAAATCAACCCTTAAATTTTAAATAAGCGATAACGATGCTATTTTGATGCCATACTAAAGAAGAGGACAGGGACAGTTATATTAATAGTTACTATTTTATGGCTTATTTAATAATTGCTTAAATAAAAGCAACCCCTAATTTTTATATTAGCGATAATAATAGTGCTATCGATTATTTTCAAGTGTTTGGTCACTATTATAACGCTAGATTACAAACTAAGAAAAAAGTAATACAAAATGTTACATTTTCATCGCTGATTTAACAATCGCTTAAATAAAATCATCCCCTAATTTTAAAGTTAGTAATATTCTAAAGCCGCTGATAAGTTACAATTATTTTGACACTATTTTGACGCTCCACGGACGAAGAAGAATACAGTAATATAAATTGTAACTTTTTTATTGCTTAAATTAAATCAACCCCTAAATTTTACGTTAGCGATAATGATAATACCATCGTTAATTTTTAAATGTTTGGTTACTTTTAGAACGCCACATTTCAAACTATGAAGACGTTCATACAAAGTGATACTTTTTCATTGCTAATTTAACAATCGCTTAAATCAAATCATCCCTTAATTTTAAAGTTAGCAATATTGCTAAAGCCGCTGATAAGTTTCGATAATTTGGACACTATTTTAAATCTAAATTAAATCAACCCCCAAATATCAAGTTAGCGACAACGCTTACACAATCGATAAGTTCTAAATACATAATCACTAATCTGTTGTCATAGACTATGAGAATCTTTTTATCGCTAACTTGACTATCACTAAAATAAAACCGATTCCAAATTTCAAGTTAGTGATATTTAAAAACCAGACGATACGTATTAAATGCTTAATCACTATTTTGACGTTACATTACGGAAAAAAAATTAAAATTGCTAAAATAAAAACGTCCCTTAAATATCGAAAAAGCGAAAAAAAATAATAAATTGTTAAATTTTATGTGTGCTTACAGTATGACATCATAATATATAACAATAAGACAGTAATATAAATATTTAAATTTTAATCGCTAACTTGACACTCGCTAAATTAAAATCAACCCCCAATCGTTAAATTAGTGACAATAATGGAGCAATCGTTCCCATCACTATTTTTTCGTTACACCAAACAACAATAAAATAATTATAGAAAATTAACAATCGCTAAAAATAAATCAACCCCTAAATATTAAATTAGCGACAACGATAAAAAAGCGATATATTTCAAATGCTGAATTAAAGAAAAAAATAAAAAACAATATAAATAATGACATTTTGACAATCGCTAAACAAAAATCAACCCTTTATTCATTTGTTTGATCGAGAAACAATAGAAATTCATAATATAAGGTTAGAAAAAGTGTCATTTATTTTAAAACATCATAAGCAACTATAAATAGTGCATTGTAACATATTATTTAAGTCAAATAATATAAGAGCAATTGTTTTTATATGAAATTAATAGGTAACAAAACCAATAAGTATAAATAATCACTCCTTCGCACGTAACAACTCAATTCTTGTAATAATCAATTAATTACAAAAGAAAATAACATATTTTCCATAAATATAAAAGGTTATTAAACAAATATCATTTATTGCAGATTAATAATAAGCCATCAATTTTCTTAATTAACCAAATTACTAAATCAATATTAAAATGTCATAATTTACCGTCGTATTTACAATAATACTGCTTCATTTATCAATGCGCTCTCTCTATTATACAGAGAAACACCCTTTATTAAGACCTCTGGTATTAAATACACACCTAGTACAATGAAATAATGATGGAAATAGAGTAATTATTGAAAAATATTTGTTTTAAACGCGTTACATGTTTTATAAAAGTGATATTAACGATTATTTCTTTGAATTATTGTGTTTGTTTTTATGAAAGATTAGTTTTTTTAATGGTGACTCTTCATTAATGTTTCTGGTGAATTTAACTGCTTCGTCGTATTGTTTAAATAATTTTATTGTTATACTCTGAAGTTTTTATATTCATGGAACGTTATTTAAGCCTAATTCTATAAAACAGATGAAGATTCATTGTTTCTTTTTGAGGAAATGTTTAGAAATAGACGATAACTTTAAAATCTTCAAAAATAAGTGCTTGAACATTCTTTTTTTGAAAAAACTAAATTATTTTATATTCGTTTAGAGGTTTTAAATATATTTTTCTTTTCAGAAGAAAATTATAACAAAATGAGAGCATAATTTGCGGATGTAAGAGAGAAAATAGACAACCATATTTTTTTCTGGTCTTGGAAAAATCTCAAAACAAATATTTGTAAATTTAAAAAAACCATAGTTTGCAAATTCATTTTATTTTTTTTTTTAATAAAATAAATATAATTTTATGGCATAGAAAATACTTAAATATCTTTTTTGTTCTCATGCATTGAAAAGTGTTGATTTGCGTTACCTAAGCAACATCCGAAACTTNTTTTCGTACAAAAAATATTGTACATACTTCTTGCGTGAACTTGGTTCCCGAATTCGTTCTATGGCGTGAACCAGTCGTTCCCGCACTTGGTATGTAAATAACTATTCCAGGTCTTGGAAAAATCTCAAAAAAAAACTTTATTTGCAAATTTTAAATAATATTTGATGTATTAGCCTTCATTTGTTTGTAAAATCGAACTCAAAAAGCAATTAAATATCTTTATACATATTTTAAATTGAACTTTTCTTTTTCGCAAAATTGATCATTTTTTCAAAATATAACTTAAGTGTATTTAGGGCATGCAAGGTACTTACTCTAAAGAAAATCGCAAAAAATTGCATTTTGATATTAGAAATATAAATTTTTTCGGACAAAAGATATTTTACGGTTTTTATAAAATTTGCAAGAAACTAACTAACGCAAAAAAATACAGTTTCAATTCAAAAATATTGGTCTAAATCTTAATTTAAAATTAAATCATAAAAAAGACATGTTCAAAATCAGTTTTTCGTATATATTAAATAGTTCATTCATGTATCAACATATTTTGAATAAATTACGTAAATCTGCTCACGACTAAACAAAACACTGTGCCAGGTATTCACTTGTTTATTAGTTTCATGGTCGTTCGATGTGTGAGATATATTTTTTAGTAGATTCATAGTAGTTTTTATTGTGCTGTGTATACATATATATTTTTGAAACTATCACGGAAAAGTGTATAAATATAAGGTAAGAATAAATGCATTATATTATACATAAAAAAATCAGTTATTATTTCTAAACGAAATATTTAAAATAATACCAACAAAGCAATCAAAAACAACTGAAACATTTTATTATTTGCATAGCATGCGTGCAACTTTAAACAAAAGACAATCTATAAAATATTTAAATGATTTACCAATGTTATGACACGCTACATAAAAAATATAAAAATATTTCATGTCATATGCTTTGAGTAAATATAATCTTGCAGTTTACTAACCATATATAAACAGAAAAAATATATGTATCTTGTTTAAATATAAGGGTAGAATAAAATACGTTCAAACCACACGTAAAATATATATTTTTTTCTTGATTTTATACCTAAAAGATGCCATTTTATTTTTAATGTAACACGCATGCGTTTTATTTAATTTATTTTCAATAAAATAGGCGGACACAAATCTGGATGTACCAGATTTTGATAACACACCCTTTTTATAGGATTATTGCTTTTATTTTGATTATAAATACAGTTCAAATTTCAATAATATAATATTAAAAGCATCCAAATATACTCGTACTTTAATTTACGCGAAATATCAAATATAAGTTAGGTTAGGAAATGTTGTTTTAATTTATGAAAATCAGGATTTTTATCGTTATCATTTTTCTAAATTAAGTTCTACGAAATGTTTTTTGCATATTTTCCTTTAAGAAATTAACAAAAAAGGCTTTAACTAAAATTTGTAATTAATTTTATGAATGATTTCAATTGAAAATTAAGTTTTTATCTAATAAATATTTGTTGTATGATAAGTCGTAGAAATCCGAGATTTTTGCAAAGTAACTGAACATTACCCGCCATCTTGTTCCACCCTAACCATGAAAATTCCCGGTTACCGGTTCGTAACCGATTCCCGGTTATCCCTACAGCTCGGTACTTAACATCGGCTATAAACGAACAGGGAAACAATAAACCCGAACAGTCTGCAAACATTGGCGGAGGTCTCTCGACAAAATAACAAAATTCCTAACAAACTTAAAGCCTCTCAAATGAACCCTAGCGTTTTTTCGTACTTAAACTAGCGTTTTGTTGTTGTTACATTTACGGAATCTCATTTCGAGAATAAGGACATTGCAGAATGGTTCTAGGAACGTCTATCACAGCGTTTATTGGAGCATCGTTAGGAAAATATTAAATTCGGATTTCTGTGAAGTTGGGTTCAGAGTGAAGATAAGATTTTATCTTAAATATTTTGTTGAATTTAATGGAATAATATATTATGTTTTATAGAGTTTCACTTCGTTTTACTTAATATTACATTTTATATTTCGCACGCAAGTTTAAACTAGTTCTACAATCATTAAAACATTACAACGTCAAAAAAATACACTTTTTAAAAGTTATGCTAAAATAAATGTTGTTCTTTTGTTTTATTTTCGATGAAAAATCAAGTTGCTTAAAGCTCTGATTAATAAAAATTAATAATTACTTAGCTAGCGTCTTAAAGAGCTACTTTACGTTGCATTTCCATTATCATATATTTAGAAAATACTACAAAAAATTGTAACAAGTTCTTGCAAGTTATTTAATTTAATATTTTAAAAAGACAGAGTCGTTGCTAGGCTACGATAAGATATCTAACCGGCGCACAGTGGTTCAAAATTCAAAAAGGCATAAAGGCGTTATTTGAATTTTATGAAAATTGGTCCATCGAAGGAATAGATTCTGGACTAAATAAAATAACTATTGGAGCAAACGCCGGAAACTAATTTATGCCGGAACTTTTGTTTCAAAATGGGTTATCGTGAAATATTAAAAAATCTTTAAACTGAACAGATATTTAAAGGATTTTGGACCACTATGCGTCAGATGAAATAAAAACAAGTTTTAAATATCTAGCTACGGCCCTGATAAATTTTAAAGCATTTCTTTTTATCATTATAATAACTGTACCGATTATCAAAGCAATGATTGACAATTATACGGTAATGGCGGTATGTTTTTCATTTGTTATAGACCACACACGCTGCCTTGGATCCTGTACGCTGTGTCATATCCGTCTTAAACGGACTATTTAAGTACTAGGTCTTATAAACTAACTCAGCAATCATTATGTTTAATATTCATTACTGCAATTAACTAGTATAAATCAAGAATTTTTTATATTTGTCTACTGCGTTTATAAGATTCACTTAAAAAATTTATTGTTATGTTATGAAGTACCTGTATTGTTTTTCTCACTGTTTCCATCACGAATCCCTTCTTGCGGTGATGTCCTCCCGATTCCCGGCGTTATTCCAACACCAGTTGCACTTACTCCTAAATATCTTCCAGGAGCACCAGCTGATAATAGTGGAGCTCCCCATAAAGATCGGCAATATGTTGCAAAACCAGCATTAGCTGGAAATTGCAACGAAGATGGCGATGACGAACGGTCTAAACCTAAAATAAAAACAAAAAACAAATGATATATTTCATTTAAGGTTATATTAACTTCGGCGATACAAAAATTTCATTTTATTGGGATCATAGCAGATAAAATGATGTTTTTATAAATAAAGTTCTATACAGCTGCCCTTTAATTGCCGAAAAGTGCCAAAAACACTTGGACAATCCCTAAATTTAAATTTAATCGGGCATTTTTGAGATGTATTGAGAAAAAAATGGTAATCATTTCAAAATTTAGATCTGAATTCATTTTTATCGCTTTGATTACTTTAGTTTTACCATTAAAGTTTGAATTTGAATTCATATTTTAAATCATGCGCAGTTAGATCCAAATATGTGACGTCACAAATGCTAGTCTTCAATCCAAAATGCGCATCTATTGTTATAATTGAATAGATTCTCTAAAATTCTCTTTAATTTATGGTTATAATTATCAATTTTTCCGATTTCGAGTGATAAAATAATAAAAATGTTTGACTAATTTTAAGTATTTAAAGTACAACATTTGAGAAAGACCTGCCCGACTTGCAGCGTAAGCAACTATAAGCTGCAACGCATTAAATATCGGAAATAACAATTTAATATATAATTATTATTTGGACTTGGTGCGTTTAATGTTTAAAATGATTTGGTTTCATTTAAATGTGACATCATCTTGGGCGCCATGATAATAAGAGTAAATGTGTGAAGCACAATGCCCTGTTTATGCACGTCATTTATTCGTTTCGTGTTGTTGTTGTTGATATATTTTCGGTTTTATAAATCTTGAACCTTACTTAGGTATAAATAATTATAATAAAAACAAAAAAGATAGCCTTGTATTTGATGCGCGTTTTTTTGTTTATCGAAATAAAACAAAAAAGTATCGTTTGATAGAAATACTGAAGACATATTTCTGAAATAAAGTTACCACATGAAATACATAAAATGTGAATAGGATATGTAGGAAGATAAGAGGATTTAAGTCGAGAGCCGGGATCACAGATCCGATCACAGAACAAATCCATGAGATTCGAGAAATGTCAATATATATATTTGATAGTTACAAGCAAAAATCGGAAATTGCTTTTAAGTGCTTATGAAAAATTCAGCATTTGTTTCATATATCCAATTTATTGACAAGATAATTTCTATACTATATAAATCTGTTTCTAACCTATTTATTTTACCTAAAAAGGGGGGGGGGGATAATAGAAACAATTGCAAGTTAGAGTTATTTATGACGTTCATGATTACCATTTAGCATAAGCGTTAAAAGATAATATAAAAATGAGAATAGCGGTCCGTTTAATAAATTAAAAACCTATTTAAATTTAAGACAACCCAACATCCGGCGCCGTTGTCTATTTCGCCGCCACGCGAGCTGTGTCGCCACACGTAAATTGGTGACTCATTTGTCTTTAACTTATTATATAGAACAACATATGCTGTGTATATATTCTTATTAGCATATTTACTATTTTTCTTTTCTTATACGCTACTATTATAATAAATAATACAGAATTTTTTTAAAGTAATTTGTAAATAACGTACGCTAAAATTTATTCTAAAAATGAACAGATTTCAAAATATTTATATGAATATGAAAACTTAGTTGCTGGAAAAAGATCCCATTACATTTTAATTTGCTATTAACGTACGTTAAATACAATATAGCGTACCTTATTTCGATAGATATTTTCCGAAACAAGTAATACTATTTAATTTTTTTACGTTTTGTAAACAATAACGTACGTTAAAATACAAAATAAATTTATTTCATAGAAAAACGTCGCTTTTTTAATATGTCTCGCTAACTTTAACTTCGGATAGCGTACGGTATTAATTAATAGTATGAAAATGCATTTAACTTACCAGAAATTATTATTATAACTGGAGCAAGTTTTACGGATAAGCTACACAAGCTATAGCTTGGGGCCCCCAAAAAAAATTATATTAAGCACTGACATAGAATATCTAGGCTTATAAAGGGCCCTTGATTATAACGTACGTTAAATTACGTTAGGTACAAAACGATTATAGTTACGCTAAGTTTAAGGTTGCAACAACGTACGCTATAAATATTTTAATATACATTTAACTTAGTTCAAAATATTGTAACGTACGTTAAATTACAACAGATATATAATAATTTAAACAATATATCTAAAGTACTTCAAATAGCGTACGATATTTAGTTAATTCAGAACATTTAACAACAAATAATTAATATACCATACTTTAAATTTAAACTAGGAATAGCGTTTGATATAATAGCGTAC
Organism: Pogonus chalceus; assembly: GCA_002278615.1. NCBI lineage: Eukaryota > Metazoa > Arthropoda > Insecta > Coleoptera > Carabidae > Pogonus > Pogonus chalceus. Next base: position 79,944 of record NEEE01001433.1, read on the forward strand.
GTTAAATTACAGTTAATATAAATCGTACAGTTAAACTAAATATTTACAATTTTATTAAATTTAATAAAATAAATTATTATAATAACGTAAAATTTTGATATAAAAATTAAAACCCTAAGTACAAATAAGGGAGTCCTCACATCATGTAAATAACAAGAACTATTATGACATCATATTTACTCTTTTCTCGACCCTCATCAAAAGAGGTCAAATTAGTTAAATCTCTGGTTAAGTAAAAATTAAATCTGTTCTCACAATTAACTCATAATATTCCAGAGTATTATTTTAATTATATATTATGACAAATAGATTTGATACATTAAAATTTTTACATCAAATAAAATTATGAAGAGAAAAAATATAGTTGTTCATTCATATATTTTCAAATCAATTGATATATGTTTTATTGATAAATAGATTGGTACAAATAAATTTATAGTAGTAATAAATATGTAAACAAGAGTGAATCATCTTAGTTTGATCTTTATTTGAATGAATTGGATTTAATAAGTCATTCATAAATTGTTTATTATCTATTTTTAAATGTTATTATTTTGATTTTTGAACATTTAAATATATTTGCAATCGAAATAATTATAAGTTGTTTTTTAGAACATATATAGATCATTTATAATTTAATAATATTTCGAAAAAAAAACTGTATCTAGCAGCCAAAATATTGTAATTTAAAATTAATTGTTGAAATGAAAATCTCAAAAGAATTTTTCGTTTCATGTTTATTTACTTGTGAAATTTGATTGATTTGTTTGAAGNAAAAGAGAAGACTGCACCTAGCAACCTAAATATCAATATATAACATTTATATGTGAAATTAAAATGCTTAAATATAAATACATATTTTTTTTTAATTTCTATTTGCACGGAATAATTTTATTATAATATTTCAAGAACACTGCATTCAGCAGCCGAAATGCTGAAAGCTCTAATTAAACATTAATTTATTATAAAAGAGAAGACTGTATCTAGCAACCTTAATCAAAATAAATACCATTTATATATGAAATTAAAATGTTTCAATATAAATACAAAATTGTTGTAAAATTTCTATTTGCACATAATAATTTAATTGAACTGTTTCAAGAACACTGCATTCAGCAGCCGGAATGCTGAAAGTTCTAATTAAACATTAATTTATTATAAAAAAAAAGACTGCACCTAGCAACCTAAATATCAATATACAACATTTATATGTGAAATTTAAATGTTTAAATATAAATGCAAAACTTTTTTTTTTAATTCGATTTGTGTTTAATAATTTAATTGAAATGTTCTAAGAACACTGTACTTAGCAGCCAAAATGCAGAATGCTCTGATTAAACTTTAATTTATTATAAAAGAAAAGACTGCATCTAGCAACTTATATCATAATAAATAACATTTATATTTAAAATTAAAATGTTTAAATATAAAACAAAACTTTTTTTATTTCTATTTGTATATAATAATATAATTAAAATGTTTCAAGAACGCTGCATTTAGCAGCCAAAATACTGAAAGCTTTGATTAAACATAAATTTATTTTAAAATAAATGGCTGCACTTAGCAACCTAAATATTAATAAATAACATTTATCAGTGAAATTTATTCGTAATAATTTCATTGAAATGTTTCAAGTACACTGCATTTAGCAGCCAAATTGCTAAAAGCTTTGATAGCACATAAATTTATAATAAAAGAGATAACTGCATACAGCAACCCAAATATGCAATTATATATTTATAAAATAGACAATATATTTAGAAAATTAAAATAATTTAAAGAGTTTTTGTTGAAGACTGCAATCAACAGCCAAAATATAATATGTATTTCCAAAAATTTAAAATTCTATTAATATTGTTTATAAATTTCTTTAATTTTTTTATTATTTTATTGTCAAAAGCTGAACAATTACCTAAATCATTCGTTTTCTTAGGAACTTAAAATTGGAAATAAGTAATATGAAATGAAAAGTATAAATTTGCGGATATTACAACAAGTGAAATGTAATAGTTGGTAAGCCTGATATCCTATATCCCGTCAGGAACAACATTAACAATAAATACCCTAATCAAAAATACTAATCGTAAGGTTAAAGTCCTTGATAAATAAATCATACAGAAAATAATTGAAAGAAATTACTTCTCTTCTTCAATGGATAACTATCATATCCACCCTCCCACGCATGTATTTATCTCTCTTCAACCATAAATCCGTTAGTAATTCCATCTTCCTTTAAGAGCAAATAATCCATAAGTACATAGCCGTTAGAATGAGACAGAAAACATCAGATGAAACGATTGGATTTACAAGCAATTCGCAATACTCCACGGGATAAATGTTATAATTATGATTTCCCATCAACTTATCGATAATCATATCAAAAGATTGGCTGTACAGTGACGGCGAAATATTTTTTATCGCTAAATAACATAACCTTACTTTTTTTTCTCTAAATTAAACGAAACGTCAAAAAATGATTTTATATATTTAAGATAATAAAATCACAACCGGCATTTAGAGAAATAAAAGTTTTTATTTACTATATTTGTGTTATCATAACGTTTTATCAGCAATCGATATGATTGGTCGGAAATATGTCTATAGATTTGAAGACCATCTGTGCAAATTTCATCCATCAAGATAGGCTATGATCATCTGCTTTCATTTCGACAGCCGACTATTGAAAATTCTACTGGTTTTGTAGACTTTTAGATTTACTATTAACAATATTGGAATTAGTTTTTTTTGACAATTTTTAGTGACATTTATAAGTATGTTAGGTTGGTATTTATTTTATAGATATGGAAATGATGGATAGCTTTTGTTTAA
>NEEE01001433.1:114842-128605 GCA_002278615.1 Pogonus chalceus
AGGTTTCTTCACATGTGTTGAAAAATTGCTTAAATTGTATTTTAATTTCGTTTTAAAATACACTAATTTGTAATTTTACTCATCTTTTGTTTTGAGAAAAAAACTATTATGATTTAATTCAAATTTTAAAATATCCTACCAGCAACTTAGATATACCATATGTTACATATACAGATACAGATGCACCCTATATATGAATACGAGTGCCCCTATACGTGTTTCGTCGCGTCTCGTGTCGTTTCGTAATGGCCCAGTCAGCGGAAGTATCAATAACAATTAATGCTCTTCTGACCCATCACATATACAATAACAATTGAATACATACACACAAACACACGCAACATACATTTATATATATTTTAATATAAATGCACTAATACATTAACCACAGTATATACATATATAAGAGGCAACACACGCTAGTAAATCATACAGTAAACAACGCAGGAGGAGTGCAATGATAAAAACAATTCAAGTTGACAATAAAATTATTGTGCTGGCGCCTATTTGTCGAGTGGCAACCTTAGGGGGCGACCCCTTACGTCTCAATTTGGTGCAATTGGTTTTTTAAGTCATGACACATTTTTATTTTTTACATTTTTATGATTTATTTCTAATATCTGGACTATTGTCAACGCAAAATATATTTATAGGCAATTCAATATTTTTCTTAAATTTGTTTTCACACTTAATTACAAGAATGATATGGATTCTCCTGTTGCAAGAATACTTTAAATGTTTCTGGCTTCTTAATTTTGGAAAAAGGCACATACAGGCTTGTCAAAGTATATTTTGTGTTTACCGTGAAGTTAAACAAAGATATAAATGTTAATTTATTGAGTTGCACAAGTATTGCTCTTTCTTTCAACCCTTCATTCAATTTTCCAACATATTATCAAAAAGATAATTATTTAAAATCAAAAAGACTAATAGAAAAACTGTAAAAAAGGCCTTAAGACCGTAACAGATCAAATTTTCAACCCAAAATAGGTTTAATCCGCGATTTTAATCAAAATAACCGAACATATATTGTTTGTTTAATATTATAAAACAAATGCTGTAAATATTTATATATTTGACAATTTACAAACAAAACACAATCAAAACAAATGCAATATATTATAACAACAATTGATTTCACAATAATTTAAAAATTATATATAAAACTAAATGAATAAAATAAAGATTTGTGTAAGGCAAGATACAAGCTTGAAAATTATAAATAATATGTGTAAGTAAAAGCAAATTTGAAGTAACTAGTTATTTGCAATTACGAAGATTGCATGAGACTCACCATCAAAAGACCAAAAAGACCCCAACATCCCCTTAATAATATGTAAATTACAGAGAAAGGGAAGAAGTATAAACGATAATAGACAAAGGAAACGAGTTACATTATTCTACCAAGTTGAGAAAAAGATAAAAGTAACATAGTAACTTGAAAGAAAACCTTTTTGTGATTACGAAAACAATCAAGTTCGAATCACAAATCGAAAATCGTAACAATTGAAAATCACTTTCTTATTTCATGGCCGTCTTGCATTCGAGATGTTCCGATGTTTTACAATAAAAAATAAAATCTTTTCGTTAACTAAAACTTGACTTGCATTTTAATTTAACTTTAAAACACTTAAATTAATTTATATTTACAACAAAAATGTAATATAACCTATAAAATTTGATTTAAATTCATTTAAAATGTTTCAACAATCTGACAGGCCTTGGAATAATTAAATAAAACAAAAAATACTCGTATGTTAATTATGAGAAAATCTGTTATACATGTTATATATTTTTAATCTGTATAATGGTATACAACCATTGACATCTTAACTTTATGACTTCGAAATAGATTATACAGAACCGTATTCAGTATTATTTCCATCATGATATATATTTATGAGATGCAGTCAAAATAATAAAACAATTCGAACGGAAAACAAAGTTATAAAATGAAATTGTAAATTATGATTATCAAAATTTTTGATATTATATTTATAGATGTTTTAGAGTTAATATGATTTTTTTTCTTATAAGATAAGAATTTATATTTTATGGTTCAATTGATGCAATAAAATTTATTGGTGCTCGTCAAGATATTCTTACATACTTTATTTGATGGTTTTATAAGAAATTGAAGCTAGTAAAACTTGTAATTAAGATTTATAGTTGTTCAAAGTAAAACTGGTACAGTTATTTTACGATAATTTATTGTTAACTAGTAAAAAACAAATGAAAAACATAGTATTCTTTTGTTTATATAAATAATTTGAATACATCCCTGTAAATACGTCTCCAGTAATTGTATAACATAGCTAAGGCCAGATTCCCGGGCTTTTATCGTTCCGGGCTCAGGTGTATTTCAGTTCCAGAGCTTTTACCAGGAGTGAGTAACTACTGCACATACGTTCCATACAAGATCAAATGAACATCTGATTCTTGAAAACACATTACACTTTTTAGTGAGGAAGAAATCTTTATTGAGAATTATTATCAAATCTGTTAAAGTGATTTTTATAATATTTTACTCTTTCAATAAAATCTTTTATACTTTTTACTTGTATTTTACAACAAAATTCATTCGTTTGAGGTTGGAATTTCGTTTGGGATTTGGCATTTGTTTTTTAATTCATTTGTTTATCAGTACATGGCACACTTTATAAACATACAGTGGCTCATACACAAAGTCGGAAAAGCCAATTTTAGAAATAGTTTAAACATTTTAACTTAAATCGTTAATGGAAGATTCATGGATAGACCGTTTTATATTTTTCCAGGATAACAAAACAATAGCTTCCCTATAATTGCCGAAAAGTACTAAAGACACCAAATTTAAATATTTTGGAGTATTTGCGGGATGTATTGGGAAGAAAAATGGCAATTAGACAGAGTTCTAATTAAGAAACCCTGAAAATTGATTAACAAGAAGAATTGAAGGGAAAATTGAACTGTATTTTGGAAAAAAAAAATAATTAATAAATAATTTAAAATAAAAAAATTGTGATACAAAGTAAAATATTCTGGTTTTAATATATCACCGTAAAATATAATAATTTCACAGTTTTAAAGTTGTCGTCATCAACTAATAAATTAATTTATGTGTGAAATCTAGGAGGCCGAGTTCACGAGATTCGCACGCCCTCTACATTCAACATGACAGAGTGATGCTATGACATCATCGCGTTTGTCAGTTGTTTCGCTCACTCAGCGGATATTGTTTTAATTGATAATTCTTCCTGCTTGCTGCAAATCAGGATCTTTCATGCATAGATGTAGCTATTGCTTTTCTAAATGCGTTGTTTACATATTATATCTAAATATTTTTTGTCATTTTTTCCCTATGCGTCGATCTCAAACTCAAAGTCGGACAAAATAATAATTCTCAAAATAAATAATAGCTATTTGCGTATTAAGAGCGCAAAGTTGGACATTGTCGATTGAGAGGTTGTTGTCGCGCGACTTAGGAGCACGGTATTCTCTCGAAATCGACAATGTCCATTTGCGCTCGAAACACACACAAGATTTTTTCTACAGTCGCCACAATGAGTAATAAAAAATAATAAGTTTTACATAGCAGGGCATTTTGTTTGGTTATGTAATATACCGACAGAGCAATCATATGTCAGATTGACTTGTGAAGGTAATATACGTGCAGGTGACGACAGCGAGCGTTTTTTCTACTTTGTCGCTCTGGAGCGTTGACAAAAAAGAGCGCAAATACTTACTTTGTATAGCGCCTCTAGGAAAAAGAATTTTTGCTTCTGCATAGCCTCAAATCTTTGCCATTGATCGCATTTACAAGAAAAGAGCTCAATGTATCCTGATTCTTCCTGTAAGTCTTTTCCAGGGCTTCTTTATTTTGAACTCTGTCTAATTACCATTTTTCTTTCCAATATATCCCAAAAATGCTCCAGAACATTTAAATTTGGGGACTATACAGGGATTTTAAGCACTTTTCGACAATTATAGACAAGCTTTAAACTGCCATCATTTAGTATACTTTTAAATACAGGAAAAAAAAAAATCTATCTACGTTAATAATGTCCTAGAATAAATGGCGCTATTGTAGATTGTTGTGATCAACTCATAATTCTGTTGTTGTAGTTTGAGCTATAATAAACTTGATACTTTGTTATTTGGTCACATAACATGCTGTTTCTCTCATACTGAATTACATTGTAAACATGCACTGACTTGCACAAATTTGTGTCGTTGACAAAATTTTATTAGAGCTGCATTTGGTTTGTTTCTTAAGCAGGCTCTGCGTTATGCAGTTGTTTTAAATTAAATAAAAGCTAATCGGATAGTTTTTGTTTAACAGTTTTCCTTTTCAAATTTGTTTATTTTATTTAACTTGTACAGCAGATATATCCAAAATTTTGAAAAAAAAAAAAAGTCTCATTTTTACATATTTTTTTGATAAATATTTCTAATAATATAAATTTAGTTGAATTTAAAAAATAACAACCAAAAATAACTTTGACAGATATGTGTGAGGTTATTACCTTATTAAACACTAGTGCATAATAATACCGCACAATTGTGCATTAATAAACCTTCATATCAGGGAATTATAAAAAACAAATCTGCTTTTATAAAAAAAAATTAAATATATAAAATCAACATGTAATTAAATAATTAATGAATTTAATTTTTCCAAGAACTAAATGTTGAGATTTTTAAAGTAATAGTCGCGTGACAAAATTTTCAAAGCTGTGATTAAAATCCTACACGAAAAAAATTTCCAAATAAATAAGATTCATAAAGTTGTAATAATATTATTTACGATATAAAAAGTATGGAATCACTTAAAGAATCACATCGCAAGTGAACTTAATTAGCATGAATAAAAATACAAGAGCATTATCCACAAATGTCAAATGTGGTGCAAAGATTCTCACGCTGTTTGCGGCTTTTATTAACTAACTAATTAATAATTAACGCAGTGAATTGTGGCAGGGAGTTAATTGCTGTAATGACTATCTCGTCTCTCTCCAAATGGATGGATATTCTAGTGGTTCTGCCATTCAGCTATTGTATAGATGCTCGGAGGTCAATTTTATTAAGTTTTTTGTACATGCTGTAAATTGCACAGTACGCTGTTTAACTTGTTCACAAGCGGTGTCTTTTCTATGTATTTGTGTTTTCAGTTTGTCAATGGCTTATTAAAATATCTTTATATCAATTGCATTTCATTAATATTATTAATAAATCTCTATACTTCAGGTTTTTTATACATTTAACCTAGTTTTTTTTTGTTTTACGCAAAAATATTTAGGACAACCTATCATACTATATGATCTACAAACAACTGGCTTGTTTAAATGCACTCGTACTACACTCGTTCAAAAGTATTATAGTTCATTCTACACCTTTCTTAACAGTATGAATATTCTTATTTGAGATACAACAAAATAAAACTCGTACAATTATAGTTTTATATAAAGATCTTTTATAACCGTGTNTAAAATTCATTGTAAAGACGATTTTGGAACGTTTAATTCTTGATCCTTTTGGGACATTCTAAAGTTACTATAGAAAGAACAAAATATAGTTATTTTTATAATAAAATGTATAAAAAAAGAAATGAGACGATAAATAAGATAAAATCTAGCCCCTGAGAGAGAGATAATACAAAACTATCAATGGTTGAAGAATGGTCAAGTTAACGAAATTAAAATGTCTAAAAAAATCTCTATAAGTGTTAATATAAGTTGAATTGTCTGAAAAATAGATGATAGAAATCTTAATGAAAGTGTACTAGCAATAATGGCTAAAATTATTATAAATGTCCAACGAAAACATGAATATCTTTGTTAAATAGTTAAAAGGCAAACCAAACAAAAACAAGCAACCAAAAAATCTTTACCAGCCGTAATAAAAGTTGGATTTTATATCAATTAAATTATGACACAAAGCTAAATGCATTAATATTAGCAATAATTGCTAAAACTATTAGAAATATTCAACGAAAATCATATTTAGACGGCAAATAAAACAAGAACAGACTTCCGAAAAATCTTTATCAGCCGTGATCAAATCTAAATGCAACAAAACTAGCAATCATTGCTAAAAGTATTAGAAATGTCCAACAAAAATATGAATTTTTTAGTCAAATAGGTAAAGAGCAAATCAAACAAAAACAAGTTCCCGAAAAATCTTTACCAGCCGTGATAAAAATTGGATTGTCCGTCAAATAAATGATCAGATAAAATTAAATGCAACAAAACTAGCAATAACGTCTAAAACTATTAAGAATATCTAACGAAAACATGAATTTCAGAGTCAAATACTTAGACAGCAAATCAAATAAGAACAGGCACCCAAAAAATCTTTACCAGCCGTGATGACTCTTGGATTATCCATAAAAAAAAGATGATACATATCTAAAAATAACAAAACTAGCAATAATGGTTAAAACTATGAGAAATATTTATCAAAAATTAAAATTTTATAGTCAAATAACATGGAAGAAAGTTAGCAAAACCAAAAAACTAATGTTTACTAAAACATATTTTAACTATTTGAAAAGTGTTTAAAAATCTAAATAATATTCAGAAATTGTCAAAATTATTAACCAGAAGCCGGAATATAGTGAAATACATAATAAAAAATCAAAGATAAAGAAGTTCCTGAAGCATTTTTTCTAGTTATGATGAAACTTGTAGAGTCCAAATAATGAAGCTAAGTGCAGCAAAACTAGCAACAATGGCTGAAACTATAAGAAATCTCCAACAAAAACATTAATTTCTTAATCAAATAGTTAAAGGGCAGATTTAAGAAAAATAAACTCACGAAAAATCTTTACTAGCCGTAATAAAAGATGAATTATCTGTTAAATAAAAGATGATACAAATTCGAATGCACCAGAACTAGCAATAATTGGTAAAACTATTAGAAATGTTCAACCAAAAGGCTCAAGTTCATTAAAATTCAACTTTTTACAATTAGAAAAACGTCAGATATTTGTTGTAATTTTGTTCTATAAGATCTCTAACCTAAAATAATTTTGACAGTTTAAGAATACATCCGATAGAGAGATAATTTCATATAAATCGTCGTAGTAATTATAAGATATGATTAAAATAAAACAAATTGAAATAGTCTGATGAAGGAAGGAACAATCCAGCAAGTAAATTCTACAGGGCGTTCAAGAAGGGACAGAAACTACCACAGCATATAGAGAAATACAACACATGAGTAAACGAATAAACGAAGGGTTTTCCGCAACATTAACCTGTAGTCTGTTGTCAGTAGAATAGACGACAAACAGGATTAATTTTGCGCTTTGCGTCTCTTGTGAAGCGGCCAGTATAACAAGTGGACGATTTATTCCAGTGAAGGAAATTATCGTTAAATATGTTCCAATTTTCTTTGCTGCCTTAATTAGAGCTCTAGCTACATGTGTTATTTACGGATGGACTATTTTTGGGACTGCATTTGCGCATGTGTAAATCATATATGTTTTTGTTTAATTTTATTTAAATTTCTTCTTTAAGACTATATATTTTCAAATAGAACAAGTAGGCTGAAAACAAATGAAAACAAAACGTTCCAAACCAAATCATTGGTTTATGTTTTCTACAGTCAAGTTAGAATTTAGAAATACATTAATTATTATGTTCCCTACAGATTAATGAAATAAAAAAAATATTTAAAAAGTAAGGTTATACATTAGGAATATTACTGGTTTAATTATTCATGTATTAATAATTGAAACAAACTTAAACAAACATATCTACAATGACATACATTATTATAACAAAACAATTGAAGTTACCCTTAGTAAAAAGTTAATATTCCGAATAAAATTACAATAATCTAGAACACTATGAGCCTTATTATTTTCTATTGTTATTATAACATCGAAGAAAATTATGAAACAACATTATAGTGTGTGTGTATGTGTGTGTGAATGTAAAATTGAATACAATTTTATTAAAATCAGCTTGAAAATTTTCCAATCCAAAATTCCATTACCATTTTATGTCCAATCTCTCGTATCCAAATTTCCATATTACCAGTTTGCTGATACGTTATTCTGCAACTATTTTCCATACTTTTGCACAAGAGGTTTAAAATCTACCACATTTTCTTTCTTTATATCGTGACGCAATTTTGTACTGTCATATTCAATAATATTTCCGATTGGCGATTTAATTTTCTGCGGTTTTTTTTTTTTTTTTGGTTTTGGATTAAAGTGCAATTGTTTATTATCTTTTTATTTCTCTATTATCAAATTTTTAATTCTAGAATTATAGTTAATTGCGAGAATCTTGAGTAATAATCTAGCTTTTAAGTTGAAACTGCAAATATACTTTTCTTTCCATCTCATTATCTTTCTAAAATATTGGGCCAAAAAAGAGTAAAAAAGTTGGATTTTTGCTGATTTTAGGTATTTCTATGTTTTGCAAAATTCTCATAAAATTGTTTAGCTATTAAATTGAAACATTGGATATATATGGATCATTAATGTTCCTATTTATGAAAAAAGGATTTTTTTTGCAAAAATAGCAAGTTTTTCCTGAATATTTCAGCAATTAATGCGACTACTAAGTTGCAACTTTGGAAATACATGAAACATTAATTTTTCTAGCGTACTTAACAATAAAAATAAACTGCCAAAAATTGGCCAATTTTGCAAAAATAATAAAGTTATATATCATCAATTTTTGCCGATTTCTTAATGTGTACTTTATTGCAAATATCTCGTTAACTAATTAAGATATCAAGGTGATTCTTGAAAATATATACAAATCATGCATTTTTCTTTCATTTAAGCCCTATTTTGAATTTAAAGAAAATTAGTTATTTTTCCAAAAATACTGGGGTCATTCAATCAGTTACTGTCAGTTTTTGATGAATATCTTTATAAATAATATAGCTATTAAGCTGAAACTTTGAATCATTAAAATGGACCAGTTTTAAAATGAAAGTAAGGTTATGCATCGTAAATTTTTGCTTTAGTTTTCCTTTCTTTTATTCTCTGTCGGATTCTTCATAAAGAACTATTAATATTTAAATTAAAAAAAAGTGGAGTTTACTCAAACTGGCAAAGATAACGTCCAATGAAAAGAGGAAAGAAAAAACAGAAGGTAGAAAGAAAGGCCAAAAAACTATGAGCGTTTAAGGCCTACAGACATAAAAAAAATAATATTTTATTGGAGAGGCTAATATAGAATTGGGTTTCTTATAGATTTTTTTGTAATATTTATTATTTTTCCATTTCAAATGGACTTACTAAACGTTCACTTTATTTCTGATTCATTTTTTTTTCCAGTTCAAATGGACTTACTAAACGTTCACTTTATTTCTGATTCATTTTTTTTTCCAGTTCAAATGGACTTACTAAACGTTCACTTTATTTCTGATTCATTTTTTTTTCCAGTTCAAATGGACTTACTAAACGTTCACTTTATTTCTGATTCATTTTTTTTTTTGTACTTTAGGCCTAATATGCAAACAAAACATTATTTATAATGTTATCATGCTTATTCAAAGATAAGTTTTCTTTTCGATTTAGTTTCAAATTTTGGCATGATGTCAATTCTTTTGATATTCAGGGTACTCTTTTAAAATTTCAATCTTCCAACGGACGCTTATATGAGAGATTTCAATTGACTTAACGGGAGGATTCACCAACACCACGTTGTGATGGTAATGTGATAACCTAACCACTTCTCTTTTCCCTATTCTGGTTATTTCAAATACCGTTTCGCAGCGGTAAGGCTGTTACAATCTATTGTAACCGCTGTACCAACACATTCCTAATCATAGAGTTCAGATCACACAAGAATATATTCTATATACTGGACCAGTGGCGTTCGTAATCATTTTTTTCCTCAACTAATATTTCATTTTAACCTTACTTTTAATAAGTGAGGTTAATTTCAGTTGGCCTTGAAATGTATTCGTCTTTTATTAATACGTATAATACTTGGATGTTTACCTAGACAGGTAGAATTGTGGTTGATTTTGTAACATACACAAAGCTGTAGGGAAATTCTCTGAATCTAAACCCGGAAACCGATTCCGGTAGTTCCCGAGGGTGTAGTGCCGTCCACCGTTAGAGTATGAACAAGACCAAAACCCAGATACTCGAATTTTATTCCCTCTTCCCTAACTCTAGTTCTAACGTGGCTGTGTACTAATATTAAATATTAGTTTACGAATTTCGCATTTTTGTTTAACTATAACTAGGACGTAAAGTTATAGTTTAATCCCGGGAATATATTGCTTATTTCTTTATGTCATGTTTAGTGGGAAAATATAAGTAAAAACCTTATTTTTGTCATATTTTTTTAAGAAAAAAATTAAGAACAATATTTTAATGTGACCTTTATCACATTTTATTTTTGTCTTAAATAGGTTAATTTTAATAAGAGCAGCAAATTTCATTAAAATCTATGTCAAAAAACTTTGGTAAAATTAAATTCAAAGCATTTATTTAATATATTATATATTACAAAATTCAAACTTTGTCAAATAAGATTGTTAATAATTAAAAAATATATTGTAAATTAAAGTTTAAGAGAATAAAATACGAAATTTCTTTAAAAATAAAGTAACACTTAAATGTCAAAAATTAGGTACACAATTTCTACACTTCTTGTTGCATTTCTTTATTAGATTTTATCTTTAAAATGCTAACATTTTTTATTAATCTATAAAACGATTAAAAAAAAAAAATCTTTCAATTTGACTAAGTTAATTTAAAGTTTGAAATTTCATATTCTTCGAATTTAGAACACAGCCATAGAAGTGGCAAGTTACTGGGCTACACAAACCAAGTAAAAGCGGGGAATGTACTCTGACCAGATATACGATAGAAAGCAAATAAAGACAGAGAGATGAAAGAGGAAATGTATCCGAATTGCGGTACGTTTTGCAATGCAAATTAAAAGCAAAGGTTCGCGCAAATCGACAATACGTGAAGCAACGGGCCAATTCGCACAGGATAAAATCACCATGCATGTTCGCTAGATTGCTTTACACTCACATGCACGTATTTACATATACATACGTATATATTCACGTACACCTTTATTTCAGGGAAAGTATTAAATATATACTTGTTTAAATGTGTTGGTTAAATTTTATTTGAGGGTAGGTTAGATCTAATAAAGTATTTTGAAGTTTTTATTTATTCTTCAATTAGTTTTCGTCTATTTTGGATTCTTTTAATGGCTTTGTTAAGAAATTTTGGCAACTATCGTTTAATTATATAAACTATATAAACCTTAGGTTAATTGTATGAAAAAAAGTAAGGTTATAAATCAGAAATTTCCTGATTTTGAGCGATTTAGTTTTTTGCGGATATCTCAGCAAATAATGCAGCTATTGAGCTGAAACTTTGGAAACATACGTTTCTTAATATGCCCCATCAAATAATTTGCCAAAAATGAACAATTTTTGAAATAATACTAGGATTTTTTTGCTCACTTTAAGTCTATTGTGAATATCTCGAAAGTGAGGGAACGACTGGTTCACGGAAAAGTGTTTGGCGGCACGAGCTTGTGAGTCTCGCCATAGAACGAATCCGGGAACCAAGTTCACGCAAGAAGTATGTACAATATTTTTTGTACGAAAAGTTTAAAACTATTAATTAATTATTTATATTATTTTTAATGGTTATGTTTGACGTTTCATAGGTTACTGCTGTCAAATCAGACAGAATGTGTTGCCAACTGTGTTAATGAAATGCACTAAATTTATACTTAAAAATTAAATTTCATTCAATAATTTAACACTTTTTATAATTATGATTAGGAAATGTAAAGTTTGAAAAACTATACTTTTTTTATCATAAATACAGTTTTTTAATAGATACCTTAGAAATAGGAGTCCTTTTTGCGAAATTTCCCGTAAGACTTTCTGGTTACAATGCGGAAAAAAGAAATTTCGGATGTTACTAAGGTAACGCAAATCTACAGTTTTCAATGCATGAGTACAAAAAATACTATAGCTTTTATATTAAAACTTTGGTAATATATGAATTTTTAGCTTTCGAATTGATCTAAGCTTTAAAATAAGCTACAAAAATAATATGTTTTTTTTTTTTTGAATATCTTGGGAAAATAATATATCTATTAAGATGAAACTTAGATATAATAAATTATTAGCTTTCTTTTATATATAAACAATAAAAATATTATACCAAAAATAGGCCATTTTTGCAAAAATAGTAGTTATACTTCAACTACTTTTCGGGTTTTTTATATCTTAGTTTTTTTGCTATCATCGACAAATAATACAGATAGTAAGGTGAAACTTTGAAAATACACGAATCATTAGCTTTCCTTTCGATGTGAGCAATATGTGAGAAAATGATTATTTCTGCAAAAATAGTTTTTTGCGAATATCTAAAAAGATAATATAGCTATTAAGTTAAAACTTTGGAAATAGAGGAATGTAAACAATAAAATACTTTGCCAAAAATTGCCATTTTTTAAAAATAAGTAAGGTTATACATCAGTTATTTTTTCTATTTTTTCGCATTTCAAATTTTTATAAATATCTTGGCTAATAATATAGCTATTAAGCTGAAAATTTGCATATATACATTTTATTATTTACTCTCTCGAATTATATATAAACAATATGTCAAATAAAAGCAAATTTTGTAAAAATAATAAGGTTATATATTAGGAATTTTAACATTTAAATTTTTGAAAATATCTCGGCAAATAAAACAGTCTTTTCAAAATTTATGAAATAAAAATAATATACCAAACATTGAACAATTTTAGTTTTTTATTCGAATTTTATTATTAATTAATATAGTATTTATTTGAGGTTATATTCCAAATAACTCTTAAATTGTTCATATTTCGAAACAAAATTAAGAACTAAAGATATATAAAACAAAATAAATATACGAAGAGTATAAAATAAAGTGACAGCAAAATTGCTGAGTAAATTATTTGAACTTAAATACCGTCTAGAGTTTTAATGAAATAATTAATATTATATCTGGAGGCTGTCACAATTAATCTGATACAAAAATGATGAGAATTACAAATTAAAAAATATACTGCGGGTCCGATTTATTTACAGATGTTTCATTTTTTTTATTTTTTATTGCCGAACTATGAGGGCAAATACCTTCTAGTCGTTTTAATCAGTAATAACATCTAAGTTGGCCTTTTTATTAATTTCTACCAGCATATTAACTTAATGACAAATTCGTTTTTTCAAATTTATAGAAGTTGATTTTGAAATCTAGGAGTGTATTTATATTAATTTAATTTTTTAATTTGTTTTTGGTTGTTATTTATTTATCTTTTATTTTATAATTTATTATAATTTGAACAGATTTTAATAATTAGAAGCTTGAAAAATATTTCTACAGCGATTTGCAATTTTAATCAAATAGTATTTTGATTATTTCTTGTAGGAAATCTTTGTACTATATATGATTTGAAACAAACAAAAAATTTAAGGTTATGTATCAACAATTGAAGAATAAATAAATAAATTCATGAATTGTTTTTAGAGGAAAAAGAAAAAATATGCGTTCATATAATAAATATAATCTGCATTTCTAAACAGAAGTTCTAATTTGTACTAATTACTATTTATTTAGCACGTCAACAAGTAACATTTACTTAATAAAAACTCCTGCCTTATCTATTAAAATTAATAAGCATTTATTTCTGGTACATATCTTGTTACATTGACAGCAAAATTACTAACCACTAAGATGAGATTTAAATATTATATAGGAAATTTTTAGTACGCCATAAATTTTTTCTTATGACTGT
>NEEE01001450.1:14565-25427 GCA_002278615.1 Pogonus chalceus
GTTTTAAACAATTTTTACATTTAACCAGATTCATAGTTAAAAAAATTTAATGACAAGGACGTATGTGTACGTTTTAAAGTTTTTCGTTTAAGATTAACTGAGTTTTGAAAAATGTAAATAAAGCGGTTTAAAGTTTTCAAGATAGTATACATTTCTTTTACGCTCAGGAATAAAAATGGCTATAACTTCAATATATGTTTTTTCTAGTCTTTAGTAAAACACAAATTACTCTAGTTAGTCACTGAGAATTTTACAAAAAAAATATTTTAATTTAAAGAAATCAAATTAATAATATATTATTTGAATTTAGAAACAAAAAACCTTTAAGTTATATATTAAAAGTCAATTTATGTTAGTAAAAAACATTCTATTTAGTTTATAATGTGGATATATAATTATTTAAAAAGAATGAAGACCAAAGTAGCTTGAGGTAATGTGTTGTAGCCATAATCGAATATCCATTTGAAAATACAATAGAATCTATGGTTCGAATGCGAGTAAAATATAAATCAAGAGCATGCTCACCATGTAAACATACTATTGTTTTAAATTATCTTTGTGGGGTAACCGCTTGTTCGATATTAATCAGGCGGTGATTTTTTCCGTCTGGTTAAATTAAAACTGTTACCTGGTCACAACAATGAGGTTCAAACACCGTGTGGTAATCAATCAACAGTAATGGGGTACGTGCTATTTTGCATATGTACATTAATCATTGTGATTTGTTTTAATTGTTGAAACTTGTAACTTATCATATATGTATGCAATGTTTGAATTTACATCATAACTTGACAAAAACTTTTGCAATTATTCTACTATATTTTAATCATATGTTTTTATTTATTGCTATTTATGATTTATTTATTTACTTTAACATATAAAATAACAATAACAATTATTTATTATTATTCAAATTTGTTCTGAACATTAATATTTATTTATATTTGTTCTTTTTATAGAAATAAAAATAATTAAAGCTTATTAAAATGTATACAGATAAAAAAGATTTTTTTTTAAGTGTTTACGTTAGTTATTTAAGTAAAAAAAAGATTACTTAAAACCTGTATAACAATGTACTTTGTTAACAGAATTGTTATTAAATAAATATAATTTGTAATCACTTGAAATGTTTAGATAAATAATTGTTTAATACTGATTGACATTTTGATCGACACTGAGTTTTGAAGAAATCTGGGAGTAACATCTAGAAAACTAAGTTTTAAAAATGCTTCATATTTTGTAATCATTATTTTATACCATAAAATTTATTCTTATGAAATTTGGACAGTACAAAAGGCCATGATCATGTTTCTGGACATTTAAAAAATAACTCGTTATTGTTTTCATTATACCAGAATGATATTTGGTTTTTAATAATAAGCTAACAATAAGCTGTAACCAAGAAGTTTAAATTAACAAATACTTATTTTCTAATTAACCTTAAGGTACGCAAGCTCATTACAATTAGCCTAGAAAAGATTAGGGATATTAGAAATAGATAAATAATTTTCCAATTACAAAATGACAGCACTTTATTAAGCATTTTATTTATACTTTAATTTTATAATTTTGTTAAAAGATACGATTTTTTAAATTTTCAAACAAAGAATTAATTTTGAAATATATACAATTATATTTTTACAGTCTACTTATTCTTATAAAAATTTTATATAATAATTCTTATATTTTTAAAATATGTTTTATATTTAAAATAAAATATACATAATTCGCGAGTTCGTTAAATTTATTAAAACCAACATAAATAAAAAAACTCAAGCCAGACTAGTGCATTGAAAATTATATGATTATATAAAAATAAATTTCAAAATGTAGAAAATTCAAGAAATAAAAAAATTACTGCAGTACGAGTACTTACTTATAAAATGCAGTAAAAGATACAATATAAGGAGAAATGTAATAAATTTTTCTAAAGAAGATCTACCAAAACTGTTTTCTTAGTAATTTTAGTATCATTTTAAACATTTTACAGTGAAATTAGTAATGAACATTGCATTTTTTATTGTTTGATATTATTTATTTAGTTATATGAACTAATGGAAACATTAGAAGCAACACATGCTAAACTATAGACAATATGTTATTGTTTCTGTTAATGTGTAAACATATAATTTAATGTGTACAATAATGTGTGTACATATGTATACAAACTATGTGTCTAAGTAGAACTGTAGCTGTTTATAAGTACTATGTATATAGTCTATGGTTTGCATAAGTGGGAGGGCGAAGTGTAAACATGCATTAAGTTAATACTTGTATACGCAGTGTTAATTAATAAAGATTGGTATGTGTTGGCTTGACAAGTATAATTACTACTTTCTGAAAATACTACATCATTTTTTTATATTTCTTTTGTTTTTTAAGAAATATTTACTCACATACCAATATGTAAAAATAAAGAAATTAACAATAAAAACTCATTGTAAGTCTAATCATAATATTCCATTTGTTGAAAACGGAATGAAAATACAGAAATAAACTTTTAATTAGTGCAATGTGTAATTTAATCCTAGAAATAAAAACAAAACTACTATAAATTCCTGCTTTTATACAAAACTTTCCGAAACCAACTTCTGGTCAATCAGAAACAAAAAAAAAAAAAAAAAACTACAAGTATTTTTATATAAACGTTTACAAGTTAAAATCCCTCAAAAACTCAATTAACAAAAAAGAGCTGTTTTTCAATCACAAAACATCCAAAAAGTTTTAAAATATCCTAAAAAGATAAGAGAAACAACATATACTCAAGAATGTGCACGTCCACATTCATTGTTTTTCGTGCATGGCCTCCCAAGATCAATTCGAATCAACCGAAACAAGTAAGTTTACCTCTTTTGTCTTGCAGGACTGCACCGAGGCGTACATGAGCACAGCCCTTGAAAACCTGCATTACGCAGCTGAAAAGTTCTATTATAAGTCACCCATACTTCTTTAAATTAACCGAAACAGTGAACTACAATGGCGCTTCAAAGATTTCACATAAGGGGAAATGCATTCAACCAGTTAAAAGACATTCATAACAGCGACAACAATATATGAGCAGTTTTTTTTTTTTTTTTTTTCACTTAATTCTATATAGATTTATTACCTTTTACCTTTATTGTAAGAAAATACTTAAGTTGGATTATATAATTTTAAAATTATAAAATTTAAATTTATAAATATAAATTGTACATATTTGTCTTTGCTGGTTTATTTTTAATTTAAGAAATTTAGGATTTAGAATTTATATTTAAATTATAATTATATATTATATTTTGAATGTAAATTTGGAAATATAATAGTTTTAGTGACAGTTTGAGTGATATACAGTTAAAATGAATATAATATTAATATTATCTGTTGAAGAATACAAATAAATTTACAATAAAAGTGAAACAAAATGTTGTATAAATTTGTTGATAATAGTCTTAAATATGTTATATAAAGAAATTATCATCAATATTATCATTTCTTGTAAAAACTATAGATAAATTTTGATTTAAAGCCACTATAAATCAGTCATTAGAATAACTACGGGCACCTATCGTCGAAAAAACTTATTTCTTAATCTCACCAAACTTTTGACTTTAGAGTTTTGATTTTATTTTATGTAAAATTGAAATTTGTGTAACCAAATTGTTTTATTTTTATCAAAAAATATTGTGTCTATGTATAGTTTAACCCAAAATGAAGAGATAAACACAGACAGATGATAAAACTGCTAGATTTCTTATTATTTGAGCTTGCCAAACTTTGACTTTATAATTGAAATTTAAATTTAGAATTAAATACAATTTTTGTCGAAAAATAGCTTCCTAATCTAATATAGTATGTCTAGGTTTAAGAAGTTATTTTTTCATTCTTTGGTTTTCAAAATCTCTAAAATATCTAATGCGTTATTAAAGGCTACCCGCGACCGCTGCCGATAAAAATGACTGCGCGCCGTCTTTAAAGTTAAAAGTGTTTAAATTATGTGTTACTATTGCTGGAAAATAATATATATGTATGTATTTTTATAATATGTATAAAATATAATATTTTACTAGATAGATATGATATAGACACACTGTATATGTATAATGTATGTATTAATTTGATAATACGATAATGTTATCTCAATTCAATAATAATTATACTATTAGTAGATACACATCGTCTAATTTGCATGATATAGAGATGTCGCTACAGCAGCTGTCGCCAAATAGATTGCCATTATTTCCAAATAGACTTGCACATAACTACATAAAAGCGGATGGATGGCACATTACACGTTTCGATATGTGCAATAAATGAGGCGTCATATTTTAATGGCTCGCATCGAAAACGCTCCACAGACAGAGGACTCTGAATGGATCTAAAGAGACGCTAATTGTGCCTAGACTGACTGATGACTGACGACAAAGCATCCTAGCCAGCTTTGGAATCGATAGTCTCTTTTTCTTATGTTGCTTATTGAAGTCAGTTACGCTTACTTGATACTTGCTTGTTTGTGCTGAATCGTTACTACCACAATTATTACGACTTTAAAGGAATTCAAAATAGAGAAATATTCAGAGATACTTTTAAAGATTTAATAATACATTTCTCTTTTCCATATTAAAAATACATTTTATACATATTATGTAGCTTCATTAACTTTTATTGTTAACAGGGCCGGCTTCAACCTATTTGATCAATCACATCAAAGTTCCTGCGCTAAACTTACTATTCTAAGAAATATAGATTATATCAATGTTTTGATTTGATCCCGCCTTTCCTAATTTCAACCTTGACTATCTCAAATATTGAGAGACTTTTTTGATAATGGATTTACCTTCAATAATTTTTTAAAACATTAAAAGATTTTTTTTTAATTGAATAAGTCTTAATAACGCAAAAACTTAAAAAGATCGTCAATCGATTTCTCGTATCATTCAAATCATGTATGTTTTTTTCTTCTATAATTATTTTCTGAGCCGGTTTTAAGCTTATTTGATCAAATTGGGCCCCGCGTTAAAATGACCATTTGAAACCTTTTCTGTATTATAAAAAGTTGACTGTGCTGTATCAGCTCAGTCCTGAATATTAGCTATATTTTAATTTCAATAAATATCTAAATATACAGTCAATTTTCTTTTTGTATTGCCGTGTCAAATGATGTAAATATATAAAGTTATTTGACTATATAAAAAAAAAACAATATAATTTTTAATAATAGAAAGAATGTATAAAAGAAAAATATTTTATAGCTATTTACATACATTTACTATGCATATGATTTTAATCTGTGATCAATTTCCATTCATCTAATACATCGAATAGCTCATACATAAACATCCTATTCTCTTATATCACTTTATATTCACAAAACAATACATAAATTTAAATTTCTAAGAACATCAGAAAAAACATAAGTAAGTACATAATAAATATAAAAATACATAAAGTGTATGCAGTCCATTAAGAAAGTAAGAAATACAAAACCATCAAACGCTTTTTAATGTATCATTATTTAAAGCACAGTAAATGTATTTTACGCACAGACACTTCAGATACCACAACACTAGACCGAAAAAGAACTAACATCTGGCGTACGTCTACAAAAGGGTTAATCCAATTATTCAGCCCTTGAGGCCAGATTCAACACTGTCACTTCGTCGTCGCCATCTGTGATCTCTGTTTACCGTAACGTTTAATCTCAACTGTCATTTTTATCAGCGTTTTCCGATCTTTACGCAGAACAGACCGTTCTATTAAATTTGTACAAAGACGGAGTCTTCTTCCTAAAATGATGGCACAATCTTTTCTTTTCTGCATAATGCCTCACTAACATGACAGATTCTATTCTTTACTTGCTTACTTTAAAGAACAAAAATAAAATATTCCATTTCATTTTCAACTATTTAAGGTTAATCATATTTTTTAATCTTTTGTTTTTATAAGACAAGTTAAAATTTTCTATTTTTCTTTTCAATGTCAATATTACTTGAAAATATTGTTATTTAACAATTTTTTTACGATTATTTATTCAAAAATTAGCTTAAACAGTTTTACTATAGGATTTTTGAAATTAATATATACAATACTTTTTAAATCCATTCTGTAATTTTCTATTAAATAAAATAAGACATTTGTCCAAAGATTAAAATATTTAGTGATAAGCACTTGATAATAAATATTAATTATTTAGTTAAAGTAAAATATCTGGATGAGCAGGGTTATAGTTAACTTTTACTTTCAATACAAAATTTTGATTATACAAAATAAATTTATAAACATTTTAATCTTTTCCAAAAATTTGTTTTCAAACTAAATAACAAAAATAATATGGTTTCTCATGTGGTAAGAGTACTTTAAATGTTTCTGGCTTCTTAATTTTGAAAAATTACACATACAGGCTTGTCAAATTATATTTTGTAATTACCGTGAAGTTTAACAATGATATCAATGTTAATTTTTTCGACATTTTTATTAAGTTGCACAAGTATTGCTCTTTCTTTCAACTCTTCATTATGTTTGTAAATAATTCTCCGTTGCTTAATACCTTTTATCTGTGATTTTCTTAAAAATCCTTATTTTTCAGAAACGGAATATATAATTTCATCTATTTCTCTCTGAGCAAAATATTGTTTATTTATTTTAAAATATTTAAAAAAAAAATTAAATTAACTACAAATTTAAATAGTTTTTTCTTTTATACAACCACACTATAATTTATGAAATATAAAAATATTGAGCTTCATATATACCATAATAGATTATTTTATATTTTTCAATATTAATCTTTATTTTACATAAAAATACAAGAAATATTTAAAAGTATATCCATTTAAATCTATACATATGTAAAATTCTCGTATTGTAGATGTTCCACCTGATAAATCGTATTGTTTTGACAGTCACAGCTGTCTTCATTTTATATGAAAGAGAACAAAGATTTGTATTTGGTTGTGATACAAATGGATACAAATCGGTCATGTTTATATGTGACATACCGAGATTTGCATTGGAATTTCGAGATTTTGTATATTTAAACATGTTTACAATTTAAAATAAATTTGTGGTTGTGTAATTCACGTTTTCCTACGATATATTAATTCAGTGAATAAGTATCATTTATCAAATTGTTTTTACACCAAATTCCAAAGCGATTTTACAAGGAAATTATAATTTTGCATAATATTTCAACAAATAATTTGTCAAATCTATTAATGTAAACTAAAATATTCAAATAGTTTTGTGATTTAATTATAATTAAGAGATTTTACAAGAATTTAATAATACAGTAATCAAATATCAAATAATATTTAATAAAACAATGACTGTAATTACT
This sequence comes from Pogonus chalceus, assembly GCA_002278615.1. Lineage (NCBI taxonomy): Eukaryota > Metazoa > Arthropoda > Insecta > Coleoptera > Carabidae > Pogonus > Pogonus chalceus. Next base: position 21,878 of record NEEE01001450.1, read on the forward strand.
CAATAATAGATTTAGTGCCATCTATCATTAAAAAATGAATAATTTAACGGGGAATATATAATACGTCTAGACAACTTAGAATCAATCTATTCATTAAGAAATATTGCAAGTCCATTATTAAAATACCTCCTTTAAATGAAGTCCATCTCGGAGAAAACTTTAATCAGACGAATGAAAAATTATCTATCGTTTCAACTCGAATATAAAGTTTGAGTTTTTTTTTTTTTTTTCTCATTGAATATAGTATTTTGCAATACGATGAAGAGAAATTAATTTCTCTTCTTTTGAAATAATCTAGAAGTTGGTCGTGCAGTAAGTTTGCAAACTTCCGAGCATAAAACTATATGCATACACTACGATAAAAGTCGCTTTCTCTAAAACTTAGCACGGCTTTTTGGTGGAGAATTGCGTCTGGTGTAATTTTAATCTTCCAGATTGCTGAACATCTTATCAACAATTAAAATATTAGTTTTATTTTATATCTAGTTTATATGTTAACACATATTTAATTTTTTAATAATATTCTTGCATATTTCTGCAGATCAAGGTAGAAAACTAGTCAATTATACTTTAAAGACTAATTGTGAGTGCAAAAATCTTTCTTTGAATTCTTTCTGTCTATGTTAGAATTTGAGGTATCACAAAAAAGAAGTAAAAATTAAATGTATTTTAGGAGAAAGATTAATTTTATTGCATTATATTTAACTATATTTTTCTACAGTCGCTATACAAAGTAGGTATTTTGCGCTCTCTTTTGTCAACGCAAAATGTTACTTTGCCGATAATGTCCCAGTTTGCGCTCTTAATACACAAATAGCTATTTCAACACAGTTTATTATATTTTTATATCTTTATTTGGTATTATAAAACACATATATTTATAGATACAAAATATTATATTTTATATTAAATTTTAGTAACTTTTTTTATTATTATTTATATTTATTTTATTTATTATTATTTATGTTTATTTTATCTAATATTGTTCTCATTTTTTTTTTTATTATCTGGAGTACTACTAACTAGAAAAAATATAAAAATAAAAAAGGGTAATTTATTTTTTATCTCATTTTATTGGGTACTTTCTTAAAATCAACTTAAAACTAGTCACAGAGTCAAATGTGACTATTATATAGCTAGCTATGGATCTCGGATAAGACATAATTAAAAAAAAAAAACTATTTTACTGCTGAGATTTTAATATAGACTGAAAAACATTATTAACACACTATTTATCAGAAAAAGTCAGTTTCTCAAATGTATCTTTATTTATGTATTTCGAAACCTGCTAGAACCAAGAATTATGTGTCGGAGAATTAAAAAATTATCATTTGTGAAATTTATTCAAATTTAAGTTTGTTCCTAGATTATAGTTCCAAAGGCAGAATAAAATGAGTTTATAATTCCTTCCATTATTTATACAGAATTAATTGAAAGATATTCTAGCGTTTTAATTATTAAAGATCCAAAATTTCTATTGAAGATTGAAACTATATTATAGTTGAATGTATTAATAAAGAAAGCTTAAAAATACAAAGTGAAACTAAAGTTGGGGAAGTTAATAAAGTCGAGCGTAGAAGGCAGCAGTATTTTAATTGCGGAAATGAGGCTTAAAAAGTTAAACAATAGCTCGGATTATACGCGGTATTGAAGTCATTGTGTACACTAACTGAATTTCTATATTAAAATTAAATCCTCCGACAAAGAAGCAACAGAAGCAACGATAGACGGCCAGCAAGGGCCGAAGAGCTTGCAAAGAACGCAATTGCTATGTGCTATGTGAAACCGTTCAGCGGTCTCTAAGCTTTTCTCAATGTTGGCATGATTTTGCCATTGAAGATTTTGAAAGGATGTTGACTTTTGCTGAAATACTTTGAATAAAATCAAGTAATTCACTGTTTGTTTTTTTGTTCAAATCTGTTGATTTTGTTCCAACAATTTCAATTACTTCGTTTAATTAGAAAATTATCTTTTAACACGAAATTTATTAAAGGGTTCGAAATTTTATTCTTTTAAATTCATATGGAATCGATACTTCGCGTATATATTGGGAATATTGAAATATAAAGTTTATTTTTTATTTTTATGGAAATGGAGCATGAGAATAAAGACTAATAGAATATTGAAAGAAAGAAAAGAAGATTTGAAGAAGCCATTAAAATGATTTCTTTACGCAGTTAAAGAAAACCAAAAATAATTATTGCTGTATAGAAGGCAATTTCCATATAGCACGTTGCATTTTATCAAAAGATATTTCCTCTTTAATACCGGAAAGATCTCGTCGTATATCATTCCCTGAAATCCGGTGTTCGTCTTTCAAAGACTTCCTTTTGACTTTTCTGGATCGCTCCCATTTTTTTTAGTTTCGTTTCTTGTCTTTACACTTGCGACAGAACTGTACTATGCTGTAACTTTCAACTGAATGAGTGCAGAAGATGAAGAGACATAAATCGATATGTTTGGTATAAATATTAACGCAAGATCAGCATTTTATATGTTTGGAAACATCTTCCATCGATGCTGTTTTCCAAACGACCGTGCAAATATTTCACAAACTTTTTTATATAAATCGATTGGTGCTAATGAAAGTTTGTCTGGTCCACTTAACTCTATCCCCACAAACTGTAGCGTGCAACTTTTTTCAAATAGTCATCAAATTCGCTAATGATGTAAACTTGTATGTCATCATATTTTTTGTGACCAATTTGTAAATGGGATTTTTTATTTATTTGTTTACTATTTAATTTTCCTATACCAGGTTTAATATTTTTATTTGTTTTCAAATTTTGTTTTGGATAAACATGACATTTTTAATACCAAATATTCTTTTGATGTTTTTTATAATAACGCAAAAGTAAAAAAGTATTTATAAGAAATTACCAATTTCTTATTGCGTGAGTATATACTTATACTTTCACTGAATGTGACAGACTTTATACCTTTCCCTTCAATAAGTTTTTTAGCAAAAAGTTGTAAATTATAAGTTCTGATTCGCAAGCAACTGTTGTGTGTATACTTTTGTACTTCAAGTTTGAAGAGAACTTGAGAAGTTGCACCATGTGCTACCCACTGTGAAGATACAAAACACTCCTAGACTTACCACATTCTATATTCTCATCGATATATGTACGTTTCCTCTATTTATAGTATACGTCAATTCAAATTTTAATAAAATTGAAAATTTTATAAATTTCATTCAATTTTGTGCAATATTAATATAAGTTTAAAAAATTTCAAACCAATCGAAACGAAATTAAATCTATTTTGACTCTAAAAATGATTATTAACTTTGAAATAAATTCTTTGAATTATTGTTTTAAAGTTGTACTAAAGATGAATTACAAAATAATAAGAAATTACGTTTCTACAACGATTTGAAATTTTAATATAATATTGGTTACCTTCAATTCAGTGAATTAACATATAAATATTCTATTACTTCTTTAATGGTATTGGGATTTGAATTCTTAATAACCTTAAAATTGAGAATTGCTTTAAAGATAGAAAGCAGAATCTAATTCGATAGAATACTAAAAAAAAAAAAAAAATC
>NEEE01001450.1:25848-51497 GCA_002278615.1 Pogonus chalceus
AAATTATTTTATGAATAATAATAAAAATTAAAAATGTTTTTAAAATGAAGCAAATGTTTGTTTTTGAATTATATTTAAAAGTTTATTTAAGTTGCATTACTTTGTGATTTTGAGATCTGTTTATCTAAATCTGTAATTTTAAATAGATAATCCTAATATAAGAAAATGTTTGTTCATACAAATATATGTTTGATTTATAAGATCAAATTACCCAGTCTAGGTTATTTAAAACAATTAATTGATTATTTATCTAGCAATAATACAACTTTTAAAATAAATATGAATAAATGAATAATAATAAATTCAAATTTAGTTTAGTATAGATAGTTGTATATACAATATAATAATTTAGTAGCAATATAAGTTTCAGGGTGAATGGTTCAATAATCGACTCGAATGAATTCGCATTACTGAATACGAATCTGATATATTTCTTAACTTTCCATTTGAATCGATCCAAAAACACTCAAGGGATTGAAAACTAGTTGAACAATTGTTATTGGAATTGTTGTAGTTTGAAAAGAGTTATTTCGCAATACCTAACGTACATCAGTGCATACACACATAGTTTCATATGCTCTCTCACTAACTTTAATAGATTACTCAAGTTTTACAAAAAAAAAAAAAAATGTTTGAAATGCTATCACAAAAGTCGATTTTATATAAATTAAATTTTTCAAATAAAAACACTATCATATTTTTTTATATCAAAATAAACTAAATAAACATGAAATTTTCAAATTGATGACATGGTAAAGTTTTAAAATTTCTATGTAAACTTTAAGTCTGGCCAAGTATTTTATATGAACTATGCAAGACTTTAAAATTATTCCGTGCAAAACTTAATTTCCTGTTAAGTACCGACATCGAAAAGTTAATTTCTATTTTAAATGAAAACTTAGTTAGTGCAGAAAAAACTTATGGTAATATTGTTCAAATTAAAATGTAAAAATGGAACATAAAACAAGAGGGCTTTTTTTCTTTCTTGTACTTTCATTTCTGCATTGTAATTAAAGGATTTATCAATATAAATATATTTACAATGTCTGCTTTTTTCTTTTTGTTTATTTTTCGATCTAAAAGTCATATAGGTAATTTATAATTTGATTTTGTATCTGCATTAATGGAGAAAAATAATTCTAGTAATAATTTTTTATTTAAGAATATATTTTTATATATTTTAGTAACATATTTATATTTTGTTTGAGTTAATTAATTTTTTAAAGGAAAACGGTAATTAATTAATAATTAAAATTCAAACAATTCATCCCTTAAAATTTATTTAAAAAAAAATTCTTTATTTTTATTAAAAATTGAATACGATTTTGCGAAATTCTATGCTTTATTAAATATAAAAATTTTATAAAATTAATTTTTCCATAAATTATTGTTAAATATATTTTATCTCAAGCACTATTGTAATAAAAAATATAAATCTAATTTTAGAAAATTGCAAATTTCAATTTATACAAATAAAAAGTAATTAAAAATAATGTATAATTAAAAAATAAAGAATGTATTTAGTAGAAATCTGCTTGGAGTTAAAATTAACCAGAATATAAAATAATAAAAATGCAAATAAAAGATTAGTGCAGTGGCATATCACCCATATAATCTGTTAGAAGCTTTCCATCATTATTAATTTCATTGAAGCAACAATAAAAGCAATAAACTTTAATCAAACAAGTAAAGCAGTCAAGTTAACAAATACAAAAGCCATTAGAGAATCTTTCCAATTGACTTATCACACGTCACTCTACTTACTAATTATCTGACGCAATTTTTCTCGTTCATCAGTTACTAGCAAATTATGTCTATTCTCTATGTTGTGAGAATGTTTCCAAACCCTCTGTTAACCCAATAGAGTATGCAAATTATCTCGTCGATCACGTGACTATATTGTGGACCCTCATCGGCACAAAAGACACAAAACGCGACATGAACTGCTACATTCTCATCAATACGCTGCCGACAATAATGCTATACCCTTTGATATTACTTATTAGCAGAAAATACTTTTTATTCAATTATTATTATATTCAAAAGATAAAGCTGCAAAAACTCTGCATAATTAAGTTTTAGTATATCGAAACATGTTTAACTATCCCTCGATTTGCACGGTAGTTAATTAACATTATTATTTTTATTGTTTTGTGTTATACCATTTATGAAATAAAATAATATATTTTTAATAAATGCACTTTAAAAAAATCAATAAATAGTCGTTTAACACATACTTATCGTAAATTTGTTTTACACAGTTTCAGTTTGCACAATGTTCCGTCAAAAATTAAGGGATATGTATATTCAATCCAAGGGCGTAGCTACCGCTGTATCAGGTGTATCAAAGATACAGGGCCTCAACAAAAAAAGGCCCTAAGCCAACACCCATAAAAATAAATAAATTAAATTAAAAAAAAAATTGTTTTTTCATAATGTCTAATACTTAAATTCCAATCAGTTATGACCTGTTTTATGTCAAAGAAAAATAAGAGAAGCTTTGTATTTTATTTTTTGATATAACAAACTTATAACTCTAAAAACAAAAAAAATGTAAAGCTCATCATAAAAGATAAAATTCATAAATAATATTTATAAATTCATCTAATTTTAAGCAATTTATTGACCGAATTTGTAATTTTTAAGTTCATATATTATTAAATTTGATAAAACCATCTTTTCTCAAATAGTCATAAACAGCTTATGTAAATACCATCTTTTAACTTACATTTAGACTATCTATTTGCAGAGCAGACATTTACATTCCAGAAATTTTGAACGAAACCTAAATTTTTATCTTATCTCATAAATAGTTCGAAGTCAACGAATACAGAAAATACCCTTACAAATTAGCATAAACTAAGCAAGTGGATAAAAGGAACTATAAATAATGCTGAATGAATCTATATAAGCAACGAAGATTTAAATTAAAACAAAATTTGAAATTAATTACTATAAATAAATTACTTTTAAGATAAAACACAAGGTATACAGCAATAGTCATCGGTGTATTGCCGAACAATAAACAGATATTTTTTGTGCGCAAAGAGAATCATGTTTAAATCGAATTGAGCCAATTTTTGAAGTGACAATTATTGCAAAGTCTTTTCAGATGGAGTACGCATTACTCTCCCTCCTCTTATACTGTCCGTTTATGACTGGTGACTCATTTTATTTAACTCGTTACCCGTTCTGATATTCATGTACTTGTGTCTGTTTTATCGTATACAAAACAAATGGAAAAAAAAAAACCGTTTTTAAAGTGAAACACATTTTTTCTGTTTAATGTTGAAATTGTTTTAAATTGTTTTTATCACGTTAGTTTGTAGAAGTATGTAAAAATTTGTAACGTTTTCAATTTGCATGTATATTCATTTTTGCATACATATGTATATATATATAGGTGCAAGCAGGTACTATTTAAATAATGAAGAGTTGTACGTTGTATTTTTTAACAAGCCAAACTAGCAATTATAGTGATTTCGCGCAAATAAAAAATATTCAAGTTTATTTCAATAACACGTTAGAGTTTATAACGGTTCAAAAAATTCTTTAAATGTTCTGACTATGAGTTTATATTTTTGATTGTAATTTAATTAACCATGTTATTAATGTATTTAGTTCAGCTAATAAAAATTTTAATGTTTTTCACACATTTAGCAAATAATAATATAAATGCAATAATTTATTCTTAATATGTAATTAGAAATGTAATAACATAGTTAATTATTGCATTTCAATTTAAAATAATTGCATTGACTTATTAAGAACCTTATTATAATATAATGTATATTTAACGACATTGTTTATAACATCATTATTTTTTAAATGTTTATAACGATAATTTTGTTATTGCAGCTGAAATTGATTTTTCATTGCTATTTATTGTGCACTAATACGATAAGAAAACTAGTTATAGCTTAATATTCCTTAGGTAAAGCCTTAGTTTTAGTAGAAAATATTATAACACTACTGCTAAAAAATTAAAAAGAAAATGAATAAAAAAAAAAAAACAACAAATGACCTTAATAATTATTGTTTTATTTTATTTATCTATTCAATCTATTTGTTTTTTAGTGAAAATGAGAAAAAGGTGAATTTTTTAATCAGAATCTTATTTATAAAAAAAAAAAAAAAATCCGCATTTCACATATTTCATTAAAATATCTATTTTTTAACTTGAAGAATTATTAAAAAATCAAATTAATTTTTATTAAATTTCATATTATTATTAATACATCATATATACTATAGAAAATTGCTTAAACCAAAACTTGAGAAAAAGTAATCTACTGTAAGTTTTGTGAAGAATAAATAAAATTATATGATAAAACACAGTTTAAATTAATTGATTTACAGGGAAACAATATATAATAATATAAGTTTGATGACAATAATTTGATGTTTTATTCAAATCTACACGAAATTTAATTTTCGAACTTTAAAAACTTGGCAAAATCAATTACTTTGCAATAAAATGAATTATTTTTGTTTGTATTATTATTAGTTTTATTATAAAATTTTAAAAAAATTGCTACTAAATTATATTTTTTTCTTATTCTGTGCAGCACTCTTAACCAAATTTTAAAAATGTTTGTGGCCTCTGGCTTAAACTATAACAGTATATATTTATTTTGCAAATATATTTAATAACAGAAATATTTGTATTGTTTATAGATTTAATGAATCAATATAATTTTTATTATTATACTAGAGTAATCCTTGTTTTGTATTATTTAAAGAACCAATTTGAATATTTTCATTTTTATTTTAATAGGTAATTTTCTTTATATTATCGACTGGAAGTATTAGCATTTTCTGCTTGAGCCAACATTTATAATATAAAAAACAAAATTGTAAAAATCTCATTGTGTGCAGCAAAGTAATAAATTCTTATTTTCATAGTATAATACACCACTTAATTATGATTTCAGAAGATGCGCCAATAACAATTTTCCGGTAATCTGAAAATCCCCTAAACCTGTTTCGCTAATAACACATATATCGTTATCGGCTGGCATTACAACGGTAAAGGGTTTAGCATCGTATAAAAACAACATTTGGTCAAGCCGCGCCGAGAGTGCGGGAATAAAACGTAGAAACCCGAGGGAGGCACATAACTTCAACACATGTTTCATCTGCGTCCGCAAATCGCTAAATAATAGCAATAGAGGTTACGCTGCGCTTGTACTATAGAATCAAGCAAACGAATGGTTTGTATGTAACTATGGCCCTCGTTATGCCTCGGGCCTCTAAGCTACGGTATTAACGGCTATTGTCCTTCCTATTTCAAATATGTACCATTCGACTTTTATCTTTACATTCAAGGATTTTTCAAATATGCACATTATATTCAAAGAATTGAGTATACTCTTTAAAAAAAAATTTAATCTTCAAAGAGCATATACTTAAAAATATCCTCATGCATAGCAATTGTCATTTTACCTAAACAATTTCCAGTATACTAGATATTGTAACTTAAGATACCTTATAAAATAAAACAATAATTTAAAAATATTCTCATATCAGCAACCATAAAACCACAAATCCTACTAAGTTACTCAACATTGTAATACAACACCATAGGTAGCTTCTGTAAAATTCAGCCTAAGGCATTTATTCAAATGTACACTAACAAATACCGCAATACAGTGCAGCCTTAAGGACCTTCGAATTAGGGCCAACAGTCCCCTGTCTCTTTCCCCTAAGTCCGTGTAATCGTTCAATGGTGCGCATTAAATACGATAGAGCCGCCTAGCGGTTCAAGAGTACCACTTCAAGATTCGAGTGGGCTCTGACTCACAACAAAAGAATATCGCTCTCCTTCATTTTAAGCTGGCTGTGGTGTGTTTCTAATGCTTAGATTATAAATTTTGTTCCCAAAGGATATGTACTATTTTGTAATTATATTTGTAATTTTCTTCTAGATATAATCATTTAAGGATTTAATTTTTAATTAATAAAGAAAAACTCATTGCATTTGCTTTATTTTATAGTATTTAATTGCAATAGGGAAAATTAACTTTTTCATGTCCAATCCTGCCTTGTAAAACTCTGATATATACATGTAAATTATTAGCAACATAAATTTGAATGGTCCTAAAAATGATCAGTTACAATTCATTTCGAAATCAGATCAATAAAAGACTGATTAAACTCTATTAATGATAACTTAAACAACTCTGAGTTTTAGAGAACGATTCAAAATAAATGCTAGACAAGTTACCATTTAGTTTTATAAAAAAAATAACAAATGAATTCCAAAAGATTAATTATAAATCTGCTTAAAGGTTTTATTAAAAAATGATTAAGGATCGGTCCAATATCAAGGTTAGAAAAAGACCAATCTGAGAGTGTTCCAAATTGATTTGCAAGAAATAATTTGATTAATCATTGTTTATATGATCTAAAGTGTATGCTGCAACAGAACGATGTTCCCTCAATGTGTAGCCGCGGATAAGTGCATGATAGATGCACGAGAAATGCGAATCTGTTGAAATGTTTCAACATGTATAATTTTCTACCAGCTACGAACAATAATAATATTTGCAGTTCTTAAGCCAATACTATTAATTGATATAATGTAGGAAATTTCGATATACCTTTTTATGGGACATTAAATCATAACTTCCTCAAGAAAGCGGTGATTTACGAAACAATCTTAAAGTTACTGCTATGTTTTATATATAATCATCAGAAACAGAATATCCGTAAATGTTAGAAGAAGGTGCGCCCGTTTGTGTAAATATATCGTATTATTATACTATGAATCTTTTGTATACAAGTTTAATGTTTAAATAAATTTTCTCGGCAGAACATTACTGATAACTAATTCTAGGTTAAATTTTGCTAGTTTAAACATGCATTGATGTATCTAAACAAGAATAAATTATATATGTTTTAAAGTGAATACAAATACAATTTTAATACATACAATCATTAAATAAGTGAAGTATATTTTTGTTCCTATTTACATGTAAAATTTTAGGCTGCTCTTATGAATTCTAAAAATACAAATAAATTCTACCGTATATAGCGCAAACACAAACATTTGCAACAGTAAAATAGCTTGTTATAATTTATTTACGAAAATAAACAATTTTACAGAAAGCAAATATATAAACAAAATTTACAAAGCTTACTAGATACTTGTGCTATTATTGTCGCGCGCACACACCTAGTCATGTTATATATGCAGAAAGAGCAAGAGATGCGGAAAAACACTGCTGTCCCTCTATGAATAATTCACGGATTACTTTATTTATTATTAATTAATGCAAATCTCACAAATATATTCAAATCAGTTTGTTTCGTGGTTTTGGAAAAGACAAAAGGATTTTAATAATCCGCAAGAAAGTGGATGCAGAACATGAAGTATACTTTAAAATTGAAATACAACTTCAAAATAACAGTAACATACTTATTTTATTTTATAAATAGCTTTCTTTTTCTAAAAAAAAAAAAGAAAGTTGCTTCATTTGAGAATATTTTTTATTTATTTTATTTGAATTCAAAATATTGCAGTACATTAAAAAATATTTTTCAAATTTGAAATTTAAAAGTATTAAAAAAATAAATTTTATTTCGAAATTTTTATATTTTCTTAGTTTTTAGTTATCGAAAAACGTTGCATATTTTTAATAATGTTGAAATAAAAAAAAATAAAAAAATCCATGGGAAATACTGAAGAAAGAAAAAAAAAAAAATTTATAATTTTAGTTTAATTAGATTTTATACATTAAGTATATTATTAAAATAAATTTGAATAATTTTTTTACGAAACTATACTAATTATTTATGCATTAAGGGAATTAAGTGATGGTTTAATCCCGAGAATGTAACTAATAGTTTAATTTGAGGTATAAATCCATTTTACTCTCGAGATGCATAAAAAGTTTTCACTACAATCAGTTTTTATATAATTTACAAACAGAAACAAATAGAGCTAAATTATTATGTTGCTATGGAGATAGTTTGTTTATATTATGAAAAAAAGCATTTGTTTATATCACGTTGGTTAAGTGCTTTCAATTTGATTCATATTTGGAAGATTTGTTAAAATCTGTCAAATATCACTAATAATAATTAAAATGAAATAAATACATTTTATGTTGCTGAGGGATTAAAGTAACACTTTATATGTCAATTAGTAGATACATACAATCGATTTTACGCCTCTTTGTAAGACAAATATGTTATTCTTAAATAGGAGAATTTTTAATGAATCTTTTAAATAACTAATAAAAAATATTAAAAATACCATAAACTGAAATTTAAATAAACTCGTATAAATTAAAAATAAGATTTAAATTATCTTATAAGAATTATAGAAACAATTCTAAATAAAATAGTTTTATAAAACGATAGAGATATAAAGAAAGAAAAAAAAAGACGAAATGAAACGACAATCAATACGAAATATGAAAAGTATTTACGAGTTAATAAAATATTTAATTGAAAACGAGACAATCACAAATCGTATTGGAAGCATCGTATATCTGTCAACACTTGCGTCTATTGGGGGAAAATGTTTCCATGATGTTTAGGAAATTGAATCACGTAATGGACGTAATTCTGTCGGGGACGGTGTAAAATTTACGACAAACGATAAAATATTCACTTTCATATTTTTACTTTTTATTATCCTAATCTAGAACAACATACCAACCTACCAACCCCTGTAAACCTTGTTTGTAAGCAATCTTTTACAATTTAAATCATGTATAAACTACTGGGAAATCGCAAATTTTATCGAACCATGTTTTTAAACTCAATCGTATTTTATAATAATATAAAATGAAAACCATCAACAATGAAATAATATTTATTTTTGAATATTTAATTGTTCTTTTTCATATTCATATTTATCTTGAAAACATGTTACCAAAATTTTAAAACCTTAACTTTGCAAAATTAAATGTTTTTGTAAATCAAATGAAAATTAAAAAATATTGTTAATAGAGTTTTTGAAAATTTGTTTTTGTAATTTATTCTTATTTAATGTAACATATCAATATTATAATTAAATTGAAATAAAATATATGTATCTATTACAAAGTTTTAGGTTATAAATCTTTTCTAAAGATATTTTGTTTTTATATATTTAACTGTGACACAGTTTTATCTTCTTTTTTCATTAATAATTAATTTCATAAAAATAATAGCTTTGTTTTTGTTTAATACATTACTGGATTTTTTTATAAATTATAAAACTTTACTTTTTTTAAATGACTTATATTCGCAAGTTTTTTTAAACTAAAAAATACTTTAACAACCACAACTATAGCAGATTTTATTCTTAAATGTAAGAAATTCTTGTAATTTTTTATTAGGCACTAATCGCAATCTCTTTAGTGCCTTATAGAAATTCACGTTCCAAAAACGCGCTGTGTATAGGGTTCTACTGTAATCCAAAACTATGAGTAATATATAAATACTCATAATTATTTGATAAAATTTTTTTGAATTATAAATATTTTAAAATGACAACAATATTATTTATAAATTTTAAATTGTTTCCAAGACCAACAAACTTAAATATAAGTAAAATAATTTACTATTACTTCGAAATAAATTAAAAAATATAAAACACAAATTTAATTGATGTAATTCGATTTTTTACGATTTTGAAAAAAAGGAGGTCACAAATAAATATTGTAAGTATTTTATGGATACCAACAGGACATAAATAATAGCTATATTTAAAAGAAAATATGATAGTAGTAAGAAGACATGCCATAATCATAATATTGACATCTAGTTATGATATACCACAATAGCACATTGTCGTAACTCCATTATTGTTGCCTGTACGCTCCACGGTTTCCGAATTGCTAATAAGCCTCCTCTATTATTCCCTACTACCACAACGTTACGACGTTATACCAACTATAACATGGTGTTATATTATTCTATATATTTGTTCAATATTTCAATGAAATCTTATATTTAAATACACCAAGAAATATTTCATCAGGGGGTATTTCCTTTTAAACAGCGTGTTTTTAATAGTTTATTTGCGGTTTATTTAAATTTAAACTATAAAATGTAATTATTTATTATTTTTAAAATTCCGATTTGACCATTAATCGGATGTCCGAAATCTGTGATCTGAAATCTAAAATTAAGTAGCAATCCTTAATCTATATTAAATTATCTAGTTTGGATTATGCAGAATGAAAACTCTTGATAATTAACAAAATGGCAGTCGATTTTTGTTCCCTTTGTTTGACTTTAAGGCACTCGAAAAGTATTGAATATTGGTATAAAAAATAGTGGACATCAAGATTCTAAATGCTCAAGTAGATACGTTTTAAAGTTTTTGAGAAATATTTTAAAATAAAGTGGTTTCGAGAAAAACGCGTTTGAAGTTTTGACACAAGTATTAATCTTATTTGGAGATTCTTACATTAAGTCAGCAATATGCTAGCTCCATATAATAGACCCTTCTTTTTCGCTTTGGGAGATGAAACTAGACACTATAAACTATCAATAAAAGCAAAAAATATCAATTTTTTCAAAATTCTAAACGATAAGACTCACTTAGATTTTATTGCATTCTCATAAAAATGATTATTTGAATATTAAGTTACACATTAAAGTATATTTATTAGTGATTAAAAAAAACTATATCATCTTTATACTATTTAATCTAAATTCAAACTTAAAAAATAAAAATTTTCTAAATAAAATAATGTATCAAAATCTTACTTTAAATATAATGATATATAAAAAACATCATTTTTCTAATTTTTTTTTTTTTTCAATAATTCTAAATAAGATAAGACAAAAGCATATTGAGTGAAATATTTTAATTTATGTATTTTTTAAATATCTCGCAATACAAAATAAACTAAATTAATTTAAATAAAACGGAAATACTGAATATAATAATAGGTAAAGAGTTAGTCGTGTTACACTTAATGTTACATTGCTAGTAAGAATATCTTAATGAAAAACTAAAATTTAATAAATTATAAATGTTCATATTACAAAATATATTTGAATTGAATATCAATAAAAATCATATTTGCAATTTAATTGAAATTTATTACAATATAAAAAATATGAAAACATAAAATAAATTTATTATTTTTTCTGTATAAAATATGTGTTTACGATTCAGTTTTTTGTGTTTAATATATATTTTGTGGAAAAAATGTTATCAGTAATGATTTTTTGATGTAAATGGTAGTTGTTTATATTTTTAGCTTTTATTTTAATGTATCCTATAAGGATAAATATGTATTTGCTTGTATTATTATGTCATAGCTACGAATATGATAAATGAAAGGAAGCAATCAATTGGAAATTATTGATTGTGGATGAGGCTGATGCTAGGATAATGATGATAAACATCACATCACGCGTGATTTGAGTGTTTTTTGTTTTTTTCCAAAACGATGTTGTATTTATAACTGATATACAACATTTTTACTTTAATTTTAAAGTAGAATATTTATTTCAGTTGTAGTTTGAGGCTGTTATAAGAAACAGAATAAAACATGTTTCGGTAAGATATTAATAAATCATGCAGTTTATTTCCGCGAAAATAATATTTGGTTATTCTGAAAATAATGATTCAACTATTTTTAAAACAAAACAGTATCGTCAGGCGGGAAAACTTAACGCTCATCGCGTCAGCCGTGATGGGGCGTCGTTGTAAAGTTCTTGACAAGGAATCAAGTGATCCGTGAACCGGAATTTAAATATGTCAAAACGAGGCAAATATCAGGCAGACATTTCGCACGGTACGACCCTCTTTTAGCTACCGTTTTAACCCCATCGTCGTTATAGCGCACGAAATAAACGGGAGTTGACAACACGCCACGTGAGCAAACACAGATGAAACAAGGGTCACACGATGGATAAGATAGTGACGGCACCACCATACAGCTGAGCTCGTATCCTTCTTAACTTTCGTTTTTCGTTTTTCTGATGTTCATGAATTTTTTATTACCTTATCATTATTTTTAGTCAGCTCTTTATTGATCGCCAATATTTAATATTTTAAGAATACATATAAAATATATATTTTTCAACATTTAATAACAAGAAAAATATTTACTAAAAACTCATTAAACAGCAAATGGTACCCTTTTATTTAATTCTAGATCTAGACAGAAAAATAAATTATTTAACTACCATATAATATCTTGCAAAAGATGAGCTAAATAAAATTTTATTGATCAAATATTTACATTTGTTCTATAAAATTGAATAAATATTATTAAAATTTATTAACAATTAAATCAAATTTTGTATATGACTAATTTCATAAAGACACTTAAAATATTAAGTTTGATAGTAATTTTCATTTTTGAAGTAATTTCTTTTATGTATATTCGAAAAAAGTAAAAAAAAAACAGCCCTTAAATAAACCCCGTTTGAATATTAAATATAAATTAAGTTTTAATTTTAAAAGAAATAACCTTTCATTAATTTGAATTTAAAAAAAAATTCAATTCGCTGTAAACGCCATGTTACTTTGAAGAGGATATTCAAAAGTCTTAATTTTTTATGTTTAAATGAGAGAGAAAGTGATACAGTTAAACCCAAAAATAACATTTTGATTCAGTTCAAAATTGTTAAAAAATAGAAGCAAAGAATTCAAGAAAATTTAATCAATATTTATTTCAAAATTATTTTTTAAGAATATTTAAAATTTTGAGTGTGTAATGAATGAATGCCTCTTTAGATCGGTCTGATTGTGAGAAGGGCTCGCTACCTAAGTAGAACACGACCTTGAGATGGTGGCAGGGCTTAACTTCCCTATAAATTTTTAATTCAATTCAAAATGCTTTGAGTTGGAAGTTAGGAGCTCTATATTTTTAATTTATTATTAACTTTATTTTAAAATAATTTCAGATATCATANAAATAACTCTAACATGAGCTTATATGAATTTTACTTTTGTATATACAAAAAAGGATTTTTTAGCGTGCCAATATGGATCATTTTTATTTTAAATATTTATTTATGCTCTTCATGTGAACAGAAAAAAAAATAACTAAGCAAAATCCAACAACCGTAAAACAAATATGCGTGAACCCAATTCTTATATTTCCACAAACCACTTAACTATAAATCCAAACACATCCTGCGATAAACTCGCAAAATCCTTCATCTGGAACTTTACATTTGCCCAAAACATCGTGCTCCGTGGAGAGACATCGAAAATCCCTAGGTGAACTTTCCGTGTTCCTGTATTTGCGTCGGCTTCCACATCCGGAACACATACTATATCGTTGTTCACATTTCAAATACAAAATATTATTTCATATTAAATTTAATATTATAATCATTATTATTTAAAAATATATATTCATAGTTAAGCAACTAATAATTGAGTAGTTTTTGAAAAAAATTTCTAATATAATAACTAATTTTGTATCATTTTAACAGTTGATTTTAGAATAAATTGATAAAATAAATAACAAAAAAATATATAAGTAGAGGATAAAGTAATGGTTTAATCTAGAGAATATACTTTACTCTCGAGACAAATACAAACAAATTTTTAAGGTTAATTTGCTGAAGATAGATTGCTTATATTATATTATTTAATTTGATAAACTTTAAACCACTTATTCTAAATTAATACATTCAATTTTGTAAAAACAAATCCTATTTTACTAATGAGAAAGAAATACAAAAAAATTCCTCAGGGAATAGATTGCAAATTTATATGTAAAGGCTAGATTTTACACTATATATAAATAATAGCATCAACTAACTACTAAAAAGTCTTTAAATTGAAATCTAATGTTTATGTAAATCTGTTCAATAAAATTATTAAATGTTTATATATTTCAGTAGCTTCAAGTATCCTTGTAGTATTAAAAGTTATATGACTATCTATAATTTTCATGACATCAAAATTTTTTAAATTTATCTTTTTTTGCAACATTTTTTTAAGTTAACTTAATTGTAATTTTCAATTTTTTTTTATTATGATATATTTTTTAAGAAATCACAGATTTTGGTTTTAATTTTAGCAATTTAACACAGTACCTTGTAAATTTTAACTTTTATTTCGACATTAACTGCACAAAGTAAAATAGTTAATTTAATTTCATTATAATTAAAATAAATTACTATAGCTGCATTTTGAAGGGGAACAACAGAAGCTTAAGTTGAAACTTCGATACAGACAGCGCTGTAAGTTACACTTGTGGAATTAATATCAAATTAATTTAATAAGTTTGACGTGTGTCCGCTTTCAAGCAGAGACTTGTAAATCCGTGTGAATCGGGGACGCATTAGCTAGAATATGCCAAGTTAACCAGCTATGGGTTATGCTTCTACCTTGAGCTTAACTTGAAGATATGCTCTTACAACTTAGTATCGACAATCTATGATATTGAATATTTGAAATTGAATATTAAAATGAAATATACTTTATAAAATCATGATAGCAAGTCACATTTCAATTATATGCATGTCTGTACGTGTATAATAATGTAATATCTGTTGGTGTATTTACTAGCAACCGTGAATAGTACAATGACAGGAGCGTCCGTCAGGGTGTGAAAAGCGTCTGGTTCAAATCCCGTTGACGTCGATAACGATACTCACGGTAACACTAACAGTAACAACAACGAAGCAGTCAAGCAGTCACGAATGTCGATAGCAGAGGAAATGACTTATATTTAACAGGTAACAGCAGAACATCAAATGGACTGGCAGCAAATGGCCAACTGAGAGCCACTCAATATATGGAATACGGATACGAATGATGTGTTTCAATTCAACTATATTTTTATTTTTCTCTTATTTGCACAATTTTATTTCTATTTACCAAATATTTTTTATTTAATCACATTTACATTTTTAAAACACAATTAAAATGAAATCTACCACTCATAAAATTAACAAAATATATCGATTTGAAATATATTTTTTTTTAAATATATGAAATATTTAAATTATGATTTTTTTAAAATAATTCATTGGAAATAAATTTAATAACATATTCTTAATATAAATATATAAATATAATACGTAGACAAAAAACCTATATAAAATCAATTCTCACCCGCCGCATTCAATCCACAAAAAAAATTTAATAAATATTTAGAATTATTATAGAATTAAAATTATTTTTCTTGCAAAAACGATTTACCCTTATCCCAATTTATAAAAATGTTTTAAAATATTAATATGTAACAAGTTTTCATTGAANGTCATGGTCTTCATCCACAATAAAATTGTTCATAACACCGAAAATGATTCAAGTCACTCATATGTCAATATTTAATTACGTAGTACAGACATTAAAAATTTCGAATGTTTATTATCTTTATCCGCGATCATCCACCGTAATATTAATAAAATAAAACGAACACTGATCTCGATTATTAATTTAAATCATTTTAAACGTTTTACTTACAATATTTTCTAAAAAAAAA
This sequence comes from Pogonus chalceus, assembly GCA_002278615.1. Classification (NCBI taxonomy): domain Eukaryota; kingdom Metazoa; phylum Arthropoda; class Insecta; order Coleoptera; family Carabidae; genus Pogonus; species Pogonus chalceus. Next base: position 41,259 of record NEEE01001450.1, read on the forward strand.
ATAATTTTAATCGAAAAAGAAACCATTAAACGTCCACCCACACATCGCGAACTCTGACTCGACCATGAAGGTCGTATGCAATAGATGATTAAAATATATTTAATATACATATGTACATATTTTGATGATTCAAGTTGAATAAATGATGTTTCACTGAAAAATAATTTTAAAATTATTAAAAATATGTAAAAATATATTTTTAAATTATATTACTTATAATGAATGAATGAATTTGTGTATGTGAGGTCCATGGGTTTTTAATTACCTTCTTAACCTGTAATAATTTGTATTAATTGCGAGTATTCGGTAAAAAATTTGAACTATCATTATAGAAACGCAATTTCAAATTATCTTTTATAGAATAATATTAATTGTTGATAAAATTAATAGTAAAATAAATATTTGTTTTGAAATGAAATATAGTTTGTAATTCACTGTGGAAAGTTGTAATATTGTAACGTCTGTCATAACGATTCCGCAATGACCGAGATCGGATATGAACCACGGTTTCCCTGGTTGCATGAAACATCCGGTTCTATAGAAATAAAATGCATTTCACTGAAAATTTACAATGAAACGTTTCAAAATGTATTTTCGGTTGTACTTGATATGTGGACATGTACAATTCAATATTCGCTTGATACTTTTCGAGCTCATTTGTTTTTTGTATTATTTCTAATTATTAGAATTTTTATTTGTTTTTCTATTTCTATTGTTGTGTAGTAATGCAATAATGTTTACCATATTTATATTATTTTATTTGCTATATTGTAATGTTTGTCAATCTTTTCATTGCATGTCTTTAGGTTTATTTTAAAAATCAGTATTCTATTATTTTAATTTAGGACGTGATGCCTCTTATATGATTTCGTTAATTAAAAAGTATTTTCCAATAAGAATCAAAAGTAAAATAATTTCCGTACTATATATTGATTTGAACCATATTTTACTTGAATCGTTTATTTTCTATCGCGGACAACTATAATAAACTCTATAGAAAAGACTCTTTCAAAGGAGCAGCATTTTGGATTTTATGTTTTATTTTATTTTAAAATGCTTCGAAGAAGTAAAATGTAACGAAAAATATATCACAATTTTATTTTATTTTCACTTATCTTCAACAAAAAAATATTAGTTCAAAATATAAGTTTGTTTTATATACAGGAATTTTAAAATCTGAAAGAAAATAAATTATAAGAATATTAAGATAAATAATAAAAATGCAATTAAGCATACATTTAATTTTTCTTTATTGTCTAATACCATCCTTCGCAATCACCATTTCTTATAAACCATTTCAATATCTTTCGCCGAGACATTTTAACGGCATATCGCATACTTATTTGTGGGCCTTTCATTAGTGGACATTTGCGTTTAAGGTCCTTCATTAATCTTGTATTGAATGTGCTTATTGCTTTATTGCATGCTTCAGTATGCATATATGAAAGCTGTAATAATTTTATTTTATTTATTAAAGTATAATAGTGCAAGATTATGCTTCTAAATTTTTATCCTAATAAATAGTAAAGAAAATAGTTATGTAAGATTCAGCAATATTGAGGTTAAGAGAATTTAATGCAAATTCAATGCAAGAGAGCGTTTTTTAATATCTATCTTAGTTTTCGAGAAATTTGCCAATAAACTGAGTCATAAGTCTTACTATTTTTCTCGAAAATCGACTAATTTTAATTATATCTGTATTAAATATAAAAAAATAGAGAATTTAACGGCAAATGTAATGCTAAGGATTGTTTTTTTTTAAATATCTGTCCTAGTTTCCAACAAATTTGGAAAAAACTAAAAATGCTCAAAATCAGCAAAAATCGTAAGTGTAGAGTCTCAGTTTTTTCTCGAAAATCGACTCTATTTATATATGTATATATTATGCATAAAATGAAAGAGAATTGAACGGCGAATGCATTGCTGAAGAGCATTTTTCAATATCTTTATTAGTTTTCGATAAATTCGTAAAAATGCTCAAAGTTAGTAAAAATCATAAGTGCATATTTTAACATTTTTCTCGAAAATTGGCTAATTTTAAGTATATCTGTATTAGCGGCAAATGCAATACCGAAGAGCATTTTCTAATATTTGTCTTAGTTTTCGAGAAATTGGCAAAAAAAATCGAAAATGCTCAAAATCAGCAAAAATCATAAGTTTTATTAGTCTCCTTTTTAAATCAAAAATCGGTTGATTTTAAAATAATCCTATTATATATAAAATGATAGGGAATTTGACGGCGAAGGCAATGCCAAAAAGCGTTTTTCAAATATTTGCTTTGGTTTAAGAGAAATTTGCAAAAAATAAAAAAGGTCAAAACCAGCAAAAATCACAAAACTATTGTTTTACTACTTTTCACAAATAAAAATCGAACAATGTTTAGCTAGCTTTTTTATACATACATACTATAATTCATAATTTTATTATGAATTTAATGCGAAGAAGCGCGTCTTAATATCCATCTTAGTTATCAAAATTTCGCAAAAAAACAAAAATGATTAAATTCAACAAAGATCGATAAATTATAGTTTTTTAATTTTCATTGCTTTTATGATAATTATTATTTCTGCTTAATTGATTAATTGTAATTTTAAAATTATTGGACTGTAAACCAGAATTCAGATTCTTAAAGTTTTCTTTAATTATTAAAATAAGCTCCAATATAACTTAATAATAAGTTCAACTTTTAAATAAATATAAATCAAAGTTTAAAATAATGAATGCTTTATATTTTGATATGACAAACAATTGAATTGCTAAGAACTTTTAAATTAAAGAAATCCATTCATAACCTTTTTAGCTTTTATAAATAATCAATGAGAATTGAATAATTTACTATTTCTGGATATAAACTTCGTTACCCTTTTCTAAATTTGTGGTTAATTAGTCGTGGTTTCTTTAATTCTTGAAATAATAATTATTTTTTTGTATAATATTTAATTTACAAACATATTTTTGAAATTAAAATGAAACAATTACTTCAAGTCGTAAAAATTAATTAAAGAATTAGGGCATTCAGATGTAAATCGAAACGTTAATTAAAACGTTGTCGTATCTAGTATTTGAAGCATCCGTACTAAAAAGTATCGTTCTTGTCAAGTACAGAAAACCCTCACAGTTTAAATGAAACTTTTCATCTTCCATAATTAAAATACAAGTTTGTTACAATTTTCAGTTCACTAACCGGCTTTTACACAGATGAGTTAATTTTACATTTTTTTATATATGAAAATTACGAAAAATAAAATACATGTTTCTAAATTTAAAGTAACAAGTTTATTTAGAACTAATTTTATAAATATCTTTTATGCCTGTGTTTTGACAGAACCTGAAATAATGTTATTTTTAAGTAGTTTTAAAATTATAACATACGAAAAATCAATAAAAAGTATAAATCTTTGCTCTTGAGAAAATAGAAAAGTTTAGTGTTACTGTTCAGAAGTTTCTACAAGAAATAAAACATTTGTATGTTTTCTTAACATATCGTATGTCACATGTAAGTTACATTTAGTTTTACTATTATTAAATCAAATTTTAACTTATGTTTACGAATAATGTTATTTATCTAAGTCACTATTGAAATATTTTTTATATTTTTCAAGAATTTGTATGTTTCAAAATTATTATATTTGTAATTATTTAAATGAAGTAAGTTCAATTAATCATCAATTTTCAATTCTATTTTAAGATAACAAATTAATTTTTATTATATTTAAGAGGGAACTCCACCCTGAAGGTTTGAAAAAATCATTTGTCCCACAATCGCTATACAAAATAGGTATTTTGCGCTCTCTTTTGTCAACGCAAAATTTTACTTTACCGCTCTAGAGCGACAAAGTAGAAAAAATACTCGCTAACGTTACCTACACGTTTATTACCTTCACAAGTCAATCTGATATATGATTGCTCTGTCGGTACATTACATAACCTAACAAAATATCCTGCTATGTAAAATTTATTATTTTTTGTTATAGTGGATGACTCCATTGTGGCGGCTGTAGAAAAAATCTTGTGTATGTTTCAAACGCAAATGAACATTGTTGATTTCGAGAGAACAACCTCTTAATCGACAATGTCCCACTTTGCGCTCTTAATACACAAATAGCTATTTTTTGCATAAATCTATTTTTTATACTGTCTAAAATGACCCTCTAAAAGGGTTTATTGATATTCTATTTTTTCTAGCGGGTAGCGTAGGATTTTTTTGATATTTAAATTTTTCGATTGTTTATCAACAAATTTATAGCATTTATTTCTTACAAAAAAATTTTTTGTTTTATTTTTCAAGCACTCTATAAATTGATCAAAGATACATAATATTAATCTCGTATCTCGTGACAGAATCGTCGTAATTGGATGCACATTATATTCTGAACTACTTCTGTATTTAAATATTGGTAAAACATTAATAGGAAAAAAATTATGGCTTAATACAAATTTTACGATTAGATCTTATAAAATAAGAAAGAAGTAGACACTCGGTATATATAAATTAATTTTGATATTATTTAGAATTAAACTAAATTTTTGTATTCACAAATTTTGGCAGACTTTAATCCAAAAATGTTTTTTTATATTATTTATTCTGTAAGTTTTTATTTACTTTGGTAATATTAACAGATTTTAGAAAGAATGTTTACCAGATAATCAAATGTTTAAAAAAACAATTTTCCGAATAAACAAACAGTTTAAATAACAATACAAATCCGATTAAATTGTAAATATATTCTCAAATTATTGTTAGAAACATAAAATAATGAAATTGATACATATATTCATTTAAAAATAGTTTGTTCGAAAGAAATTGTAATAAAACACTCCGTTAGAAATAGTCCGGAATAAGGGTCGACCCCTGGAATGATACAAATATATATCAATAGAATATGATAAGGGGAGACAGTTCTCGTGCGACTATCAATTTCGTCCGGGAACGACTTCAAAAGTAAAAAAATAACGCTATGAAAATATTCAATTTAATCGCTTCGTTATAGCAACGAACTATGTACGTATATATACATGGCAGACGCATGGCCTGCTGCACAGTCAAAACAACATCCAGCATTTGAATTTTAAAGATATTCTTCGAGACATTTGCATCACGAAAAGAAACAGTTTTGCGAAAATAGAATAAATGTAAAAAACGGCCGTTTATTTTTTTACTTTTCTGCTAGAAATGTCAACGCGAACGATGTCTGTTTTCTACAGAACTTCGAACGTTTTGCATTTAAATTCTATTTTCTTCCATGCATTTTTATTTCCGCACTCAACTTATATTCTATAATCAGAAAATGATATATTTTTAAAATATTCTTATTCGAAAAATGCCTTTTTTTATTAATTTCTTATCTAGAAAAGTAGTTTCACTTCTAAACTATCGTAGAACTGTTTTTTGTTTTTATAATCTTAAAAATTTCTGAAATAAATCAATAAGTGTAAACTATAAAAATAAATAGAAAAAATATTTTTGAAAAATTAATAAAATAATTAAAATTGTTCTTATAACAAAATTGTTGTTAAGATTTGGTAAGGAACTCAAATTTTAAGAGAACTTTTTAAAATTGGATGTGAATTTCTTAAATTAATGTTTTGACATCATTAAGAGTTCAAAATGCACTTAACTTATTAAACATTACATTAGTAGCAATAACAAATTTAAGAAGAGATAATTCAAATATAAAAGTTTATATCATAATAAATCCAGAATAAAGCGAGAACAAAGACCGGAAATTCCAGCAAAATATATAGCAAGGTGCAGCCTCATTTCATATAAATTTCTTGGTTCTCATACTCTCAGGTTGCACATGTAAAAAAAGTACTCACAGTGGCAGTCCTATTTCAGCTACGACTACTCCAAATGCGAACACGACTCCAGTACCAACCCCAGCCCCAGCCCCGACTGGGGCACTGTTTATTTATTTAGCAGTTTAATTCCCGCCTATTGCGCGCCATCTTGGATATTCCGAGTCTCATCAACATTTCAAGAAGACGCGCACGAGGTAAGTTTCCCGACATACTCGACTCGTAGTGGAAAACTGTCCATTTCGCCGTTACGTATCGATAGGAACGCTTTTAAAGAGATATCTACGAGGAAAACCGTTTAGAGATTACCTACTCACGTGAATAAGTGTAAACAGATTGATTTTTTCGGCTACTATTGACGGTGAAATATCGTTGCGGTTTAAATGTTCACTTACTTAACAAATTACTGCGGATTTTTATTTACTTCTTATTTCGAATTGGATTCATTTTTATTTTTATTAAATGTACAACGGGATTATATATTTTTTTTAATTTTAACTATTTTAATACTAAAATTTAAAAATTTATAAAATTCACTATAAAGGCTTTCTAAAACGTGGTTAAAAATTAGAAAAAGGAAATACATAATATAATTTACTTACAAATAAGAAAATATTAAAATAAAACCAAAAAAAAGGCTAGTAGCTAAATTTTATTTTCCTTTTTTCACTCGTTAAAACTCTATCACAGCATAATTTTCTAAAATTTTGTTTTGAAGGACCTTGACTAATAGATGTGGTATAAATTCTAGTTGAGCTTTGTCTAAGTCGCATTCATATATTTAAAATGAGCGATAGCCAGCTTCAAATTCAGAGCTTAACGGGAATCCGTACCACCTCTGCTGCTCAAGGTCCTTCAAAACAATTTTAAAGTTTTACACTCATGCTAAAATACTTGGTATAGTTTTAAAAGTTTATTCTTTATCAGAAATACTCTGGAAGCAGAGAAGGCGATATTTCTAATATCTACTATTAGTTTAAACATGTACAAACATGTTTGAGGCAATGTTTAATCAAATGAATGTATTTCTATTAATGAACGCCAATAGTTTGTACTTAGGGTTTAATTGAATTGTGTTGGTTACACCACAAAGTAAATCGGTAGGTGTGTTTTTAGTTAAAGCTACGGATATTAGTTTTCGTACATATATTTAGCTTCAGATGTTGTACTTGCAACATGTACTAAGCTGTTCTAAAATTAGATTTGTTTGCATAGCGTAACCTATATCCGACCTATCTTAAATTTGACCTAAATGTGGTATCCTTGCTAAATCCAAGTATATCGTCTCCGAAATAAATTAACAAAGATATATACTTTAAACAATAAATTAATCCGTTTGTCTTATGATTTATTTACTAGTCAAATGAATTTCTTTATTAAATAATTAGGAATTAAATTGAATTCTCCAAACGATTTCAACTTAATTAGATAAAATTAAATATTATACTATATTTTAAATAGTATTTTTATTTTTTATTATTTTATAAGAGCTCTTACTGAAATCTTATCTTTATAAAGCATGTTTAAAGTTTAAACAATCACTCCATAACTTAGTAATTAAATAATAAACAAATGCAAATTTTTAAAAAAATCAAATTAAAAATTAAAAGAACTTTTCAAAATAAAAAATTAATCTTTGCCACAAGAAAATTAGATTTAAATGAAAATGTTTGGAGCTACTGTTTAAATTAATTTAATAACTTAATTCAATTAAAAGTATTAATATATTAATTCAAAATACGTTGGGTTAATAATTTAATATCATTATTTAGTCGTATTGATATTTTGTGTTGTGAACACGTACAATTAAATTTAATCTGAACTTAAAATACAAACATATTTTATTACATAATATATTTATAATTTAAAATAAAAATAACCGTAATATAATTTATAAATAATGACAAAAAAAATGTTGTAAATTATAGTATTAAAAAGTTTGATACAAGTAAAAGTTTTTATAAAAATAGAAAGAAACTTGCATTATGTTTGTACTAAATAAATGTTGTAAATACAATTATGAAAAGTTTTCAACAAAAGTTGTATGAAATCGTTGCTATAACGACGACAACGGTTTGTAGTACGATCTAATTAAACGTACCCTAAGTTCAGCAACGATCAAATTCCCATTTGCCTAATGCTAAACGAACCTATAGCATTTCCAGTAACGATCATAATATCCCCGGCGTAACGCGTAACCACCACAAAGCTATGGCCCAGGAGGCGATCCTTGTATGTTCGCAACCACAATTTGACATTATCATCATATTCTCTACACGCATTGAGAACACACACGTTTAATACATTTATTTTATTATTGCCAGTTATTGCACATTCAAATTTAAATATATACATATTTTGTTTACTGAAAATTCTAAATTCTATGTTTGATAAAATTATTTGCATTTAACATGAAAGAGCTTGTTTGAACATGTAATAACAATGTTCTATTACAATTTTTGTTATATCTTATAATATTAAACGAGCAATTATTCGGCTCTAAAGATTTTGATGAAAATCACGAACTATGGATACTTTAGCTCAAAAAATGATCTGTTAGAATTTTATTTCCGGGAAATATCTTTAAGGGAAGACCCTGATGGTTTCAAAAAATTGATTTTTTGCATAAATCTATTCCTTCTTATCTAAAATAACCTTCTAAAAGGGTTTATTAAGATTTGAAGTCATTGCAAAGAACATGAAAAATTGTAGAGGCCGTACAATATGTTAACTGCAGTATTGAAAATTTTAAACGCGTTTTTCTCAAAAGCACAGTTTTGTAAGTTTATGAATTTTCAAAAAATTCTAGACTTCAGGATAGCCAATCTAATAAAGTTTAAGGAAATTTGATGGCGACTGGCACCCATGGAGATGCCGTTTTTTGAAGGTGTCGGACTCCTAAGACTACCACGCTTCAAATAATAATAATTTTACATTAAATTTTTTTGTAATAATAATTAAAATACGTGCAATAATATAGTAAAACACACTAAATGATTTGATTGTTATTTAACACTTTAAAAATTTTCTGAATATTGCTGTTTTTTAGAGCTGTCAGGGTGGGGTTCCCCCTTAAAATCTTTTTAACGGTTTTAATATACAGCACAACAGTAAGATTATATATTATAGCTAGCCAACGGATAATTATTGGCAAACACATTAAAAGAAATTGAGCTGCCACAAGATATCATTTCAAACAATCTATTTGATGAAAAGTTTGAAAGATGAATAAAGAGTTGTAAGAAAGAACAATACTTGTAGAAAGAACTCAATAAATATGTTCAAAAAATTAACATTAATATCACTGGAAAATTTTAATGCGAGCTCAAAATATACTTTGACAAGCCTGTATGTGTCAAAATTAAGAAACCAAAATCATTTAAAGTACTCTTACCACAGGAGAATAAATATCATTATCATAATTTAGTGTAGAAAGAAATTTTAGGAAAAAATTGAATTGCATATAAATTTATTTTTTATTTAGCAAAGTTCCTGATATTTCTATATAAGAATATCTGAATCAGTAGCTAAATTGTAACGTACACTAGAATGATAAAAAAACACTTAATAAAACAGTAGATTGTAACATAGTACAATATATTTTAATTATAATCACGTTAGTATGAAAAACTTAACAGAAAATGTAAAAAAAAAGCATGAAGTAGTGTAAGAATAAAAAGCATTTAATTTCTTTTCTCGGCCATAAAGTTGTTCTTATATCAACTTAATATAGCATTACATCTGAGAAAATGTTCTAGTTTCTTGGTACACTTTTTGGTTTGTCAGGATGACACATGTTCTTTGCGTTATTAAAAACAAACTTTTTTATTTTCTATTTTAGAAAATTTAAGTGATATAAAAATATATTACAGAAAAAAGAATTTAAAAATTAATATACAGATAATTTAAATAATAATAATTTTGAACTATAGTTAAATTTAAATAAGCAAGGTTTCTTTTTTATTATTTTTATATATTAGATATTTATTTTAGGTTTAAATAATTAGAATTCTTCTTGTTGTAAGCAAATACATAATGATAATCAAATAAAAAATATATGTTTAGATATACTTAATATATTAAATTGATTTCGAAGCTAGCGCTTGGTGAATTATATTGTAACTAATTAATATAAAACACTTGGTTAAGTTTCACGATTATTCAATTCTACTACAATAGTTTTTATTTTTCAGATCATCATCAGGTAAAATACAAAATTTAAAATCTTATTAGTTCTTCCATTATAGAAAACATGACCAGTGACAAGACAGGGAGTTGCCTAAATCTATTGTGAGTGTAAAACCGACATAAAGAAAATCATTTGAAAGATATAAAAAATAAAACCAATTCTATAATTATTTATTATTTAATATAATACTTATATTACTAGAATTTATACATTAATGTAGTGGCCTCTTCTTTCAAATTTTTTTTTTTTTT
>NEEE01001450.1:101868-115574 GCA_002278615.1 Pogonus chalceus
AAACAAGTTAAAACAATTGAAATATTTGTATAATAATGTGTAAAATAATATCTCGTAGCATATATAGAGAAGATAAAAGTAAAGAATGTTAAAAGTGTTTTATCAGTTTATCAGAAAAGTAAACAAGTTTCCTGAAAATATTTCATGTAAAAAAATTTGGGGATTATGTCCGACAGTCGCCGCGATATCACGGCACCATAACTGCAGAACATGACGGTGCCAGTCACCCAAATTCACCCCCACCTTTATAAAACTAATCAATTTTGTTTTGTTAATCCGAACTTTATTTTATTCAAACTGCCATCCAGTTTACTTCTTAAAGAAAGGAACATAAACACAATCGCCTAAGATTTTCCGGTAAATGAAAACTTAATCATTTTGCGCCTGGTACGGCTTCCGGTATTGTGATTATGATAAGTTATTTTTCTATAGATTGGACTATTAAATTGACTTCCGATTATTGATGTTGCTATAAGGAATATCAAAGTGTGTGAGGATGTCATTAATCTTTCAAAAAGAATCATTTGTCAAACATATTGAGTGTTTTTTATATAGACTTATTTGTTATTAAATTTTTAAATAGAATGCAATAATGAAATATAATATATTATTTCCCAAGAACCATTAAAGAAATTTATAAACGTTTAAATTAAAGACAACAATAACAAATATCAAACTTAAATTTGTAAATCATTTGACAGTAATAAAATGCTTTCTTCTTTTGTTTTCTTGTAGGTAATATTATATTTAAATAAATATTCTAATCTATTTGCACTGATTTCTAAATTTATTCAAAATATTAAACATTAAAATTTAAATTTAATTCGCCAGTGGTGAAACTGAAAAGCTTCATTGTATAATTATTTTTAATTAGTACTAAGAATAGTACTTAAAAAACAATTTCCGTTTTAAAAACCCTGTAGTAGAGTATTTCCGGAATTAGTCAAAAGCAATCCAAAGATATACTTGACTTAAACTTGTCTGAAATTGTCTTGTATCTAAATGATAACATTAGCTTCTTGGATGGTTATTTTGATTTATTTAAGTTTTGTTCTAGAAATTACTGATGCAATTGCACTTCGCTTAGGTCATCGACCAACTTTAAATGTATTATTGTACAGCGTTACTATGTGACTTATTTAACAGATGAAATGGTTTCTTGTAAAAACTTGTTTTATTGTATAAAATATAAATTTAAGTTATAATTTTAATTAAATATTATATCGATTAACTTAACACGAGAAGACTTAAATATGGCAACATCTAGAAGACGAGACATCTGACACAAGATATACATAGAAATAGAATCACTTCTGCAGTATTTAAAGTTTATTTAAGTAATGAGACGTACATACTCTTCCTATTTTAGGAATACTTCTTAACTGTGAACTTTAATAAAACAGATTCACAGCTGTCTATTTTAATAATTAGAACATATGAATATTTTATAAGAAATGAAAAAACCTGCTCCATTTTCATAACAGACTTCATTACATTTTAATTTCTTTGTCAATATTAATAATAAATCAATGCCTACTTTTATTACCGAAATATATACTTACAAGAAATTGACCAAAAATACAACGAAATTTATATAATGATTTTATTAAATTATATGTGTTACCAACATGAAACATTTAAATCAATCATTTCTTAATAGATAAATAATTATTTTAGTTGTTTATTGAACAAAAAATGAATTCGTTTCACAGATTATAAATCAGCAAAAATTAAGGTTGTCATAATTAAACATGACCTCAGAATCTAGTCATCTTGTAGGAAGAACAATTAGTTACACTTCAATTGTTTGCAGTAAATACTCAGCCAAGCATTACGGTCAAGTTGCAACGACGTGCAAAATAGAAGTAAAAATTGAAAACATGAATTTATTTATAATAACATACATCATAGAATGTTTATATAGCGGTCACTGACTTTGTAATAAAAATTAAACAGATATTATCAATTTCGAATTATATGCTAGCAGCATGCCACTACATAATAAAAATTAATGGCATATTGCACTACTAAACGGCAGTCACAAAATGAAATATATTCATATCATTTACATTTATTTATTTTCAGTAATCTTTATTTTATATAGTGAATGTCAAGGCATACTTTGATTACTGATATTCTTGCATGTTTCTGAAAACAAACATATTTTATTTATTTATTTACAAAATTACATAGAATTACAATTAAAAATATTATTAATAAACAGCTAAACATTTCATTGATTATAATAAATAATTAATTGTGTTATGAATCTAGTTCAAACTAGTGTTACAGAGAAATATTAAAATTAATGATTCCATAAAATAACGTAGAACCGATAATTAAATTAATTGCTAATTAATTAAATGGACCATAATTTCAGTTAATAAAATTAAATTGTTAAACATCAATAATTGTTTGTTCTTACCTTTTTTGGTACATTTTTTAAACTCTAGTTAATTCATCCTGTTTTGACAAGTTTATGTTAACTTGTTACCGAAATAAATGAAGAATTTATATAAGTATTTATAGTTTGGAAAGTATCACACATATAATTTGATAATATTAGCGATAAAAAAGTAAAACACCCCATAAAAGGGTAATAATTTAACTACATCCGGTCATTGACATTTCAAAAAGAAAGACAAATGTATTAAATACTCATATGTAAAAGAAATCGATTCCATGGTACTGTTTGCATTTGAAATTGAAATAAAACCTAGATAAAATTTTCTAAACAAGTTTTCATGTTTATCAACATGACAGTCAGAAAAACTTACAAACACTAATATTGATCTCGGAACTCTCAATTAAAATTAACAATATAAAAAATATCTTTTTGCACATAGTAACATTAGGTACACGAACAGCAATAAATGTTGAAGGGTGGTTTGCATGCAATGAACGTGTTGGAACACGAGATCCGTCATTGAAGTGAAATGAACGGGGTTAGGTTCAGGTTGAATGTATTGCAAACAAACGATGAGTCAGTCACGATTAGGAATATTGCAGATATTGTATATACGTAATATGGCTTTACTATTCTTCGGGTGATATTTGAACCTAGGCTATCGCGCCCACATTCACCTGTCAACTGTCTAGCGACAAGCCTACTTTGATTACCATCGACTAAACGTTTTTGAATAACTTTTCTTACCAGGGTAGGTACATACATGCATATATTATTACAAAATGACAATGTGCCCGGACTATAATACATTAACAACATGAAAAAGGTGACTTAACACATTTTTAGTTAACTCTGCCATTAATAATCATAAAATCTAAATCATAAACTAATTCAATTTATAATGAATGAATTCTGAAAATACTTTTTAAGTAATACAAACACAAAAAGGTTCATTATTGATTAAAAACATACTATAAACAAATGAACTATAATTCAATATTTACATTAAGCTTTATTATATTTTCTAGTTGTAATGTTCTTGGAATAAATTTATCAAGTAAATACTCACAAATTTCACTGAAATATAAAAAAAATTCTAGTTACATTAATATGAAACAAGGAACAATAGAAATTATCAAACTAATAACCAAACTTAAAAAAGGCTAGATGAAGAAGAAGAATATAATTTCGCTTAAAATAATTTAATATTGTATTAAAAATGTCCAATGTAATATTTTCTGATAAAGTAATTGACTGGAATTAATTCATTTCTATCATAAATAATTTATTTGTATACTAAAAACAATAAAACCTAACATACTTGCCTTTTTTGGATATGGTGCCATGAAATTCAAATGTTTTTACTAGGAATTATTAGATAATATTGCATGCATGAACCAGTATTGTACGTCGACCCTAAAGTATCCTTTCTCTGTTCAGGTATTATAAAAGTCGCTTCGATGACATTGCGTGCGTGCGAGTTTTTGGAGCAATAAATTAAAAAAACAAAAACTTCTAGGAATTAATAAAAACATTTTTATTATTGGTATGATGTCTAGGAATAGTGAATTTGAATAGATATATCTGTACGATGTGATATGATTCGTTTCGTGACAAATCATCGTAATTTGGTTTTTATGTATGAGAAACGGCATATGCAAGAAAAATGGTATGTGATAAAAACGTTTACTGTGAAATTAATAGTTTTAATACATGTTTGACATGGATAAATTGTGATTTAAAAGCCTTTTAATTAAAATTAAATTGACCGTTAAAAAAAATTCATACATTATAAAACATATTGACTTCGTTTTGCAATTAAAAATAAAACTAATTAAAAAATAACGTTATTTGAATTAAATAAACAATAAATTTTATTATATTTAATAATTCGAAGCTATTAAGTTTGATGTGCCTGAAATAATTATCTTTTATTTCAACGTCAAAAACAAATAGATAATAAATAATGAAACAAAGACAATAGCTTCATCAATAACCCACATGCCAATCCTTAAAGTTCAATTGTCCAATTACTCCAATTGGATTAATTTTTTAATAAGAAAGGGTGCGGTAAACTAAAAAAGTATCTTACGCTACTTAAATAGTAATTTCGATAATAGCGGTTATTTTGTCCAAAAAAGATTGTCCCTGTGTGGGTGTTTCCTAATTTCTTTTAATCTTTTCAATGCCGACAAGGCTGCACTAATTTTTACAGGTAATTTTTTATAATACAAGAATTGTTGTTATATTTATTTAAAATAAAATACTTTGAATATTTAATTTTGAAATAAATATTCCATATTTCAAAAATTTTTTGATATTAATTATTTAAATAATATACCAATACAAACATTAACAAATACGGTTTTTTTGCATTTAAATATTAAAATTATAATAAAAATTTATTTAAAACTTAGTTATATTTTAAAATTTTTGAGGAACTTAATTTAAAATTGGAGCTTTTATATAAAGCCTTAAGTTATATTAGACTTTTGAAATATTAGTTTTTTGTTAAAAGTTTGATTTAAAAATAGCTCTTTTATTAATATTTTAATTGTTCATAGTTAGAACTTTCAAGTATCGACAAACACAAATTAATTAACAAAAAATTATATAATGTATTTAACAAACAACTTCTGACTTGCAGTTTATTAATCTATATTATTTTTTAAACAAATAGACATAAAAGTTATTTTTCAAATATATTTTATATTGAATAAAATAAAGTTTCATTAGTATGTTCTGTGCAGATACAGAAAGCCTTCTATAAAAAGGAAAAAACTTACCATTTTGTATTAGGAGAAGATGCTACAGAAGGTAAATTGAATAAGAAAATGCTGGGTTGTTCACACGATGTTAGCGATGAAACACCAGTGAGACTAATGTGTGCTTGAATGTTTCAGAGAGCTTTTATATACCCTCAACTCCTGATTCTCCGTTATTTCTGCGGTAACCGAGTTTCTACGAAACTTCACGAATAATACATTACATTCAATGAAATAGAACATTTTCTTTGTAAATTGTGATTAAATAATAACATTTTATTAAATAAACATTATATTTATATAATTTACAAGATATTGTTTATTGTTTCTTGTTAGTTCTACGATATAATGAGTTAAAGTGATACAAGTTTCGTCCTGCAAATACTCTTTGCTAAAAACATGTTTACGTATTAGTATTACATATCTAACGTTAGCTTCTTATCTGATTTTATAGAATAGAAAGTTAAAAAGTAAAATAGAATTTGTTTATCATTTTTAATGTACCAATATGGAATAAGTAAATTTAATTTATTTTAAAATTATTAATAATATTATTTGATATAGATTTAAAAAAATCTTCAGAATATAAAATTAATTTAAAGCATTTCTTCAAAGTTATATAAACAAATTCTATTTTTTATTATACTCGTATAAACAAGCAGTTTCCATAGCAATATAATAATAGTCTAGGTCTATCGGCTTCTGTTTAAAAATGATATAAAATTAATTTCAAATTGATAAAATAAATTATCTTACTGATACTCAGCGATGGATTTAGGCTGAGGTCCGGTTCTAGGTCGGCAAAATTTATGAAATAATCAAAGTTTAATACTCAATTTGACTTATTTTTACTATGAATATATGAAAAAAATTTATTAAGAATTTAAAATAATTATAGAAGTGTAACACAATAAATTTATATTTCTAAAACTATATTATTAATAAAAAATAGAAAGCTAAAATATTTGTCTGTGATTAACGTGTTAAATATTAATTTAACATATTTAATTTTTGCTGAGATTATTCTCATTATATGCAGGGCACCCCGAAATAACTTCTAAATTTTGTCTCAGTTTATAATGAAAATTAGATAAAATTACGACTACTGAAAATCTTTCTGGTAATAGTCTTAAAGTGAGGATCTATCTATGTTAACCAATAAAAGTATATCTTCATTAAATTTTTGCACTTTTTTCTTAATATTTGTAAATTAGATGTTTTATTATAATAATTACTATTAAATAGGAAAAAAGGTGCAATATCGAAAGAGGTCTAGGACGCAATCCAACCCAAATGCTGTTGATGTTCGTGAAAAGTTTTGTATACTTCTCGAAAGTTTACACTTACATTCTCGGGATTAATTCATCACTTTGCTTCCTAGTTACAAAAATAACTAATATTTAACAAAAACAATTGAATTGTTTATAAATTATTCACCTGTTTATTCAATAAAAAGTTGTAAAACATTTTCAAATGTTTATAAACAATATATTTTTTTACCAAAACATGTATTTTTATGCAAAATGAAATTAATGCCTTATACTAACAATTTTCGTTGAATAATCTTACGCCCAGCCTGTTATTCAAATAAATATAATTTATATGTCAGTTAAAGTATTTCTATGTAAATTTTCATTGATTTTCATGAAAACACAAAGACCCAACTGAAATATTTAAATTGGAAAACGGATAAGTTGAAATAACTACATATGATAATATTTTATGAAATGTATCTACGGTAACTTTCAAATAAGAAAATAATAACTTTAAAAAGCAAAAATAAATTTATAATTAATATGAATAGGTTGTAATAAGAAATACATTTTAGTGAAATACTACATAAGTAAATAGTTTAATAAGATTTGAAAAGTACAACAAAATATTTTAAAGATATATAAGGAATTAATGAACACTAAAAATCAATATTATATTTTACCTAACTTAATTTTATTCGTGTGTATGTATGTGTTTACAATATTTAAATGGATATCCGTTAAATTTAAAAACTTATACCCAAATATAAAAACAACGCTGGACAATTCTTTCCAATAATAACTATACAAGCCAAAAGTATATAAGTAAATAATTATTATCTATGAACTAAGGTTGCGTAAAAATTGTCCTTAACCGATTGTGATTTACTTATTAAAAATGTCTAGTAAATAACTTTGTTATAAAAACAGTTCATAAAATTACTTAAAAACTCCTTTATACTTGTAAATATCATCCAAACATATTTAGAAGGCAACTTGGTATTTACAAAATATGTCATCTACGCAATTAGGCAGCAGAACATGCTACACACTTAATTATATCATAAAAATTTCACACATTTCAAATATTGTATTTAACAAAGTAAATGTAAAAAAAATTATCTATTTCACAATAAAATTATGATAATAACTTTACTAAATACAATAAATAGCAAGTGTTGTTGTTTATATTATTTGCGTGTGTAATTACACATGTATTAGTAAGTAGACGGAAAACGTAGACTTAAGATTTTTATGTACATATGTTAGAAAAAGGAAGCACCTTGGATAACAATATTATTCATGAAGATGTACAATTATTATAATTTTGAAATGTGAAATGAGAAAAATGGCACTAAAATATAGATATATAACTAGTGATGTTAATTTATTTTTGATTTTTATATCATTCACAATGACACTTCATTCTTATAAAAATATATTATCAATAATTACATGAGCTTTTATGTGAGAAAGATAGTTTTTAAGTATTTTTTATTGACATATATATTTACAATGGTGTTTTTCAAATGAAAGAATAATACTTAATATTAAAATAATAATATTACATTCTAACAACTAATTAAGCAGAAATTTAATTTTAACATCACTAATCATAAGATAACTAATGGTTTGAAAAGGTAATCAAATTTTGGAATGCTAGAAATAAACTAATTATTTTTTATATTAAGTTTTTAAAATATACAAC
Organism: Pogonus chalceus; assembly: GCA_002278615.1. NCBI lineage: Eukaryota > Metazoa > Arthropoda > Insecta > Coleoptera > Carabidae > Pogonus > Pogonus chalceus. The sequence continues at coordinate 110,002 of NEEE01001450.1, forward strand.
TTTTCATTTGAGAAGTATTAAAATACAAACCTGATTCACTCAATGCGACATAACCTTTAAATTACGTGCGTTATAATCAAACATAAAATTTACATTTACAAAATAAATAGACAATTAATTACAACATTATGAAATAACGACCGATTTTATCATTTATTTTTTCACATTTTTATTCAATAATGTCGCATTGTTTTCTTTTTTAAATACTGTAAGATTATAGCGCACGTTAGTTAAAAAAAAAGTATAAATGAAAATTTCACCTGATTTATTTAATTGACCTTGCATTTGGTGTCTATATAATTGTAAATAAACTGAAAATAAATCTAACCAATTTGATTAGTTGCAAAAACTTGAAATACAGAACGGGTTTAAACAAGCGTGAAAATACTTAAAATATCACTAAGGTAATAAAGAAATAAATGAAAATAAAGTATTATTTTCATTAAAAAAATTATACAGATTAAGATAACAGAATACAATGCTACTGATTCAAAATGCAATAAAATGAGATAGAATTACCTACCTCGTAATAATAAATGTATGTATAAATTTTGTAAAAATGTAAATATTCCAAATAATATAATGAATAATTCATTTCAATATTATTTTTCTCTATATAACGACATTAACGTTAGGCGTTATATTTTATGAAATGAATTATGATTTTTAACGTTATATAATATAATATGTAAAAACTTCAAATAAAGATTTTTAAAAACAGAAATAATAACAGAATTTACCACCTAACAATAATAAGTCATGAGAAAAATAATAAATGAAGATATTCGTTATGATATACATGATTACATATTTTCGAACTGGTCGACACGGCGTTTAGTATTTCCTTTGCGGATTTCACGTAATGTTTTGTATTTATCTCTTCCTTGGCGGACATTTTCTCTGTGGATCTTATCCATAGCAGTTTCTTTTGTTTCGTCTCTTGATTGGGCTAGATCTTGTTTCAATGCCTGAAATTATAAAAATAAAATCAATTAATATTCATTCGCTATAAACATAAATTTTATGAATCAAAATAAAAAATTAACATCATAAAATTATGAAATGTTCATGCAAGATATTTAAGGTTAAAGTTTAAATAAAAATTGAGTTAACATACCTTAAGTTGATCGTAAATACGTTCATTTCTTTCTGCTAAAGTACGTCTCTCTTCGACAGGATCAACGATATTTTCATCAGTGGCTAAATCTCTGCTAACATCACCATTAACCATTTCATCGTTATCATCATGACCTTCTTCCTCAGCTAAATGGCCTTTAGTAGCATTTGCAGCTTGCATGGCTTTTAATTCTTCTTCTTTACGTCTGGCTGATTCAACTTCTTCTTGTAACCGTCTAGTTTCAGAATCTTTCAATTCTACTTCTTCTTGAATTCTTTGCACTTCTTGTTGTTTAGCCTTGATTTCTTCTTCTAATTTTAATCTTTCTGCTGCTTCTAAATTCTTAGATTCTTCTAATCTTTCCATCATAACTTGTAATTCATTTTGACGCTTCTCTAATTCTTCTTTAGCGGCTTGAAGTTGACGTAATTGTTCTTCCAATCGACGGATCATATCTTGTGCCTCAACTAAATTGGCTTGACTACGTTCCATTTCTTCTTGTAATTGTTTTAATCTATCTTCATATTCCTGTTGTTTCTTTTCTGCACGTTCGCGAGCAGCGATTTCTAACTGCAATTTCTCCCTAACAAATAAATTTGCTTTAGAGTACAAACTTATAAAACATTAAAATCGTTTAACGACGTAAACCATTTTAACAATTTATATTTTATGATTATTTTCAAGGTAATAATACATTCCTAGATAAGCTAGTGTATATCCACTAAACTATTAAATATTGTAATAATTATTAATCAAAATAAAATGCAATAATGAATAAACTGAATAATATGAATTTATATTAAATGAATAAAAAAAAAAAAATTTTTTTTTATTAAATCAGGCATATTTAAAATCTTAGATAATCAACTGAAAATTTAATCTTGAACAAATTAAATTAAACAACATGAATAATTATATGTAGCGTCATATTTTTTATTGCCATTGCCTTATATGATATTACTGACGTAAGATGCTATTAGTATAATTGAAATATATAATTTTAGCTTATTATATATTTATAATTAAGTAAATTAAATTTTATAGTTTCTGAATGAAATTAAATAATGTATTATATAGAAATCCGTTTAACAATATAATAAATTTAATATATGTTAATGATTTAATAATAAAGTAATTAATTGAAGAAAATAATAATAACCTTTGTTGTTGTTTTGCTATTTTTTCTTCTCTAGCCTGTGCTTTCATTTGTTGGACATCTATGGTATCTGGTTTACGGCGCCGCATGTACAGTTCGTGGTTACCCATACATAATGCTAAGATTCGTTTATTAATACGAACACGGGGAGCAAAGAAAACAAAATCTGGTGCTTTTTTGTCAATTGGTTTAATAATAAACTTGCGATCATTAAATGAAATATTACGAATTTCAGACCATGGGAAACCAATTTTTGGGGTTAGCCTATAAATAAATAAGAACAACTGTAAAATTTAATATTTTTCAGTCAAATTTATATCTATTTATTTTAATATATGTATATACTTAAATCAGGAGATGATTTAATTAAAAATTAAATATAATTAATGCCAACTAAATCTTAGAGACATGATGGGTATTTAAAAAATTAATTTAATTAACAGGCGTTAAAATTATGTGGGAAAATTATATTTTGTTGAGATTGGTCATTTCTATGAGAAAAAAAATGAACGAATTGCTATACTTGTGTCCCCATTAATTTGTTTAGTTTATATATAATAATAGTTATACCTTTTATAACTTATTATAAAATTTAATTAACTATAATTATTAGTATTCCTATCTTGTTATGTAGATATGAAATGTTTTTAAAAAAGTTATACTAATATGTAAATAAATAAAAATATGGAAAAGTTGGAATAAATATTACCTGTCTTCCTTTTCGTAAATATTTAATCCAAGTGCATCAACACCAAGCCACAATTCGGTTCCTTTCTTATTTCGAATTTCAAAATAATTAACACCGTACATTTCCAAATCTTGAGCAATTTTCAAGTATTCCATCATAGCATCTTCACGAAGCATGCCTCTATGTTCATGCCACCACGTTGTAATACTCTGTTCCCATTCATCTTTCGACATCTTATGTTGGTCCATAACTCTTTGAGGTAGTAACCTGTCATTAGCCAAAAAGCCGGGTACATGGCTTGATTTATTGTAGTCACCATGTCTTGCTTGGACAGCATATGATGCCAGTAATACTGACGTTTCAGGAGGACAATATATTTCATCAGATAAAATGGCATTTTTAACTTGTAAGTAAAATAATCTTAATGTTATATCTTGAATAAGTTCATCTGCTACATCTTCTGGGTAGAATTTGGCACGGAATTTGAATTGAAGTGGATTTTCTTTTTTAACATCTTGGTTCATTACCTGCACATAGAAATAAACAAAATAAATACCATATTTAATTATTTTTTACAAAATTCAATTCGATTACATTTATTACTGAAATTTTCATAACTGATAATATATAAAACAAACTTTACACTTAATATTTAAAGTAATTTGCATCTCAAAATAACTTTGTTACTGATCAAATAAAATCTATTTATAACTTAATTTAAACTGTTTATTTTCATAAAATCAAAATAGATAAATTGAATGAATCTACGAAAAGGTAAATGCAAATTATTTTTTATATGATTATAAAACGAAATTTAAATAAACTACATAATATTTTCCAATATAATGATTATTTTATGCACCCAGTTTAAATTTATGCTACAACATCAAACTTACCCATGTAGAAAATGGCATAGATCCTGTCTAAATCCATTCGCAAGCATTGAAAAATAATGCATTTATATGAAAGTTATGTATTAAATTTATAGAAGGATCTTGTTTTAACAAGAATATTTAACTAGCATATTTAACTACATATGCTGGTAAGTTGTGCGAGATTAACAAATAACTTAAAACTATTTAATATTAACACTCAAAAATATATGTATAACATTAAATAGTTATTTAAAAGTAACAGCAAATTAAAAATCATAATTTAACAGTATCAAGCGAGTAATTAATTTAATCCCAGAGAAACAATTGGCAGTTAGTAATCATTCATCATCAAAAAAGAAAAATTTCCAAATTTTATCTCCCACGGAAAAACAACAAACTATTGTTTAGACTCAGAGGTACGTAGCTTTTTGCAGTGAATATAATATTGCAAAAATACAATAAAACTTGTTAAAGCAATGTGATTGTATGATTGTTAGCAGTAAATACATTCCAGGTTCTAACTGAAGCCCCGAAGGTAGATAGCAAAATGTTGTATACAAATGCTAAACGTGGCAAGATACGACAAGTATATACAAGTAGGACAACACGTAGCATTCGTAGTCGAACGAACGAACGAAGAGTACGGAAGAAAGAAAGAAGACACTTTCTAGCGACCTTGCACGACGAAAAATGCTTACGTACTTTAAACGGCAATGCGTGTGAATTCCATTTATGACAGATTAACTATTCCGTTAATTAGATATTTATAGGAAAATTTAATATTACCTAAACATTTAACATCAAAATTTCAAGAAATATATTTTATATAAAGCTTCTTATTAATAACTACTAGTAACAGTAAATATTGAAGGTTAAAATCTTATAAATATATGTATAATTTAATGAAAATGTAAATAAAATTTTCTTGATTCATTGTATAATAACTACTAATCAAAATTATAAGAAAAACCTTGAAGAACTTGTCATTGTCACATCCGTATAAATAAACATATTTTTTATTAACTAAGTAAATATAAAATTCTTAACATTAATTATAAAATTTCTTATTAAAGAAATTATATTAATATGATACATTATTACAAGATTAAGAAAATTATGAAACGAATAAATCGTACCAGTATCATTTTAATTAATTTTGATTAGATAAAATAACATATTATTTCATCTATTATAATCTTGTGCTAGGAATTTAATAAAATTATAAGATAAGCGATTTTCTCTAGCAATCTACAATAATTGTAACATTTTTTTACCAGGTCGTCTGCATCATCATCTTCTTCAGTGTCTGATGAAGAATTTTTTAAACGTTTAAGTTTTTTTATACATTTCATACTTTTCTCGAGTATTGTATCTGGCTAATAGACAAAATTTTACATGAATATCACGTAAACTGTGTTTGATAAGTATAAATAAGATAATTTAATTAACTAATATAAATTTTAATAAATTACATACACTAATTTAATATGTCAAATATGATTTTGATAGATAGCTGTGGTTATTAGTTAATTTAACTCTTTTGAAATTTAATTTTAGATACTATTCATATTATATGTCATATTCTACAACTTCCTACATTTATATTCATGAAATTAATACCGTTTCTCTACAAATTTTATCAATTAATTATCATATTTTAAAATTCAACAAATTACTTTATTAATAAACAGAAATTTTTATGTATTTATTATCTTTTTAATTATTTAAATAGGTCCA
>NEEE01001450.1:126137-137038 GCA_002278615.1 Pogonus chalceus
TCAGAGGTATTTCAAAATCTTTAGCATTTCTGTTTTTACAGGTATATATTTATTTATTTAATAAGATAATTTAAACGCTCGGTTTTTGTTTCAAAAAATATTATTTATTGGTTATTGATGTACATTTCAGTTTATACACCATCATCAGAACGAAAGCCAAGATAAGCTTCAATTCAATATAATACATATATTTATTTAATATAACAAAGATATTTTTATTATTTTAAATGTATACAATTAACAAGTTTTTCTTTGAACATTTAAAAAATAATTTAATTATAGTAACAAAAACTATTAACCTTCATTTTTAATTATGAAATTGTTACTAAGGGTATTATTTTATAATTTAATCAAGAAAAATAAATCTTTGAATGATAATTCTATATAATAAAGGAAACTTACCAATTTACCCGAAACCATTTTGCGGGATATTAAAAATTCGTTATATTAAAATAAAAAATAATTTGAATTAAGTCTGTAACACACACAAGGTTTCAAAATTTAATGACTAGATGCGATACACAAGTACACAAACACCAATATCCAATAAAAAAAACTATATTAATGAAAGCGAATTGGCGACCGGCATTAATCGCGATTCACCAGCTAATACTAAAAACGGCACGAAAGAACATAACGGTCATTATGTGCAGAGACGCCCGCAAGTCGCTGGTCTGCGGTCTTACTTGCGTTAAGTTAAGATTCAAGTGGACCAATCCAGCTTAAGTATTTGAATCGTGGACCTATCACAATAGATGTTCCAGCGCGCGCGCATTCTTATAAAATTTACACCTGTTGTACACTTGTAGTTTTGCTATGAGGACAAAACGGATGTTCGGTTTTATAATAGACAACCTGTTGTTCCGGATCACAGCATAAGTACACTAGAACTTTTTATGGATGAATTACAATCAAAATTATAATAATTATTAAAAATATTTTAAATCAAAATATATAGTTGTTCAATTTTTTACAGTTATCAACTTCAAAATTCATATAATTTACATATATTATTATAGTTCATTCCCGATATAAAATAGATTTATAATTTTTATAATAATCCATGTTGGCGTAGGATATTTTTGATAGTTTCGGATTAGCAGTTTTCTGAAATATTCTTAGATCATCTTTGCTAGTTTTGATGCACTAAGATTGCGTTCATCTTTAATTTTCGGACTGGTAAACATTTTATGAGAATTTCATTTTCTTATTTACCTTTTTTATACCTTTTAATTATGTACTGCACTGTAGACTTTAATAATAAATAATAGTATTAATAATTTTTACAATTTTTAAATATGATTTAAGTTTTAAAACTGATCCATTTTTATTTTACTTTGTATTTAACTTCAAATAATAGTTTTAAAAACATTTAAATATATTAAATAACAAATTAAAATACAAAACAAGATAATTTTACCAGTAGCATCTCAATTAACCTGACAACATGTACGAGTTTTACTTTGAGCTACTGTATTTACATTGCATCAAGTGATTTATTTATTACTTTTATTTTTCAAAAGTAAAATACAAAATATTTTGTACAAAACATTTGTATAATTTCCTTTTAATGGAAATGAAAAATATAAATAATTATTAGAGAAATTTATTTATAATTCTTTTCCGATTTCTATAAAAAATTAATATTATTAAATAAATTTTATTACCTCATTTTATTTATTATTATTACTTTCTTATAAGAATAATAAACTTAATTTAAAATAAATGATTTATAACAATATAAATAAATTTATTGGAGAAATTTATATTTTATTTTATCAAAAAATACAAAATCCATAAATATTTCAAATAAAAACTTAATCAAATCAATTAACTTTTATTAATAAAGAAAAACAATATAATTTGAACCGCAAGAAATATCCACAAAGTATAAATAATTCATGAAAATTGTGCAATAAATTTTATTCAAATTTAAATAAACGAATTTTTAAGATTAAAATACATATCGGAAAAACCTAATATTAACAAAATTATATATAAATATTTAATCATACAATTAAAAAGATAATTTATTTTATTTGATTAACTATTAGCAAACACAGCCATAGATACATTATAATAAATATTTTAAAATATATAGAAATTATAACAATGATACAAATTAAAATTAAATTTGATGTTTAAAAAGCTGATTAGAACGTTTTGAAAAGTGAACAATTGAAAGCAAATAATTATTTTGCAATAACTACAATACATAATAGATATCATTGCTATACTAGAGAAAAACATTAGCCATGACGAATGTATAATTTATTGCTTAATTTATACAGATAAATACTATTGCGTTATTTTCATTTTACATTTTCAATTCATATATAAACATATATAAATATTACATAAACTTCAAAATGGTAATATATTACTTACTTATTTTAAATTATTATTAATAAATTTTAATCCACTTTCAACTTCTAATTGATTTATACTTCTGGATTCCGCCTCTCAAGCCGCACAATTCAAAAGAAAATATTAGATGTATTGTTATTTGGTTTTATTTAAATTCTTTTAACTCTCTCGGAACTGTTAATCCGAAAAATAAATTGAAATTCTTTACAATAAATTTATTTAATAAAACAAATTAAATTTATTTAATAAAACAAATTAAATTTATTTTCTCAATCGACAGCTTTCTGAATTATAAATAGTGAATAACATATTTTAATTTTTTCTTTATTTTCCTGTCGTTTTTTTGTTTCATCTAGCGCATACTTACCCCCGCTGTTTAAATTATAATAATTAAAGTAACAAAGAAAATAGATACCAGATGAAAAAGTAACAAAGCTACGAAATTATTTTGAATGGCCTCTAAACAGCTAGTAGTACGACTAAGTTTAGTATTTGAAGCAGGCTGTCAACTCATCAATTACCTATTATATGCTACTTGGACAGCTCGCTTCAAATTCTCTATTAACTGATTCAAGGTCATTCAATTCAAAATTTTAAAAAGAGATATTGTGAGTAAAGTTTCAACGAAAGGAAGAGCAAGGAGCAAGATAGGAAAAACAGATTCATTGTCTTTTCTTCGCTGTGATTATAATATAATTTAAGATATTTAGGAACATTTCGTATCGCACTTAACATTTTTTCTATCGCGTAATTTTCTCCGCCATATTATTTTTACTTCGAACAGGTCACAACAAAAATACGAACTACTGAAAAGATGCAGGATTATAGCAACGCCAGATAATAAAGTCTTGTACACTATTATTTTTAAGGTAATAATAAACTTTATGGAACAAAATTTAAATTCATTTCCTGTCGTTTTTTCGTTTCATCTACCGTGTACTCATCTCCGCCATATTAATATAACTTAAAAAAATAGGTTAGAACAAAACTACGGCCTACTAAAAATAAATAAACTTTAAGGAACGAAATTTAAAATTATTTCCTGTCGTTTTTTCGTTTCATCTGCCGTGTACTTATCTCCGCCATATTAAAATAACTTCAAACAGGTCAGAACAAAACTACGGCCTACTAAAAAGGTTCACGGTTATAGCAAGGCCAGATAATAAAGTCTATAAAAGTATAAATTTAAAGTTTAATAATAAAATTTAAAATATATTTGATATATAAATAGGTATTTTATACTGGTTTACCGTTATCTTTAGTACACGCATAGAAAAAATCCCATAACAGCCACATCCACATATGTAGGTAAAACATACATCCATCATACTTCACTAACAATAGAATGAAGTAAGTAATAGCATTGCAATTGTGTTTAGTTATTAAAATACGTAAAACTTGAATCACAATCGTTTTCTCGTAAAACAGCACAAGTTGCATCATTATCTACCTATATAAATGGCTATTGTGATGATGTCCATAAAAACTAACCAATAAACCATGTGTCATACTAGCTATACGTATGTATGTGATGAGAGAGATGTAATAATATGTGCAAGGACAGAATAATTCATTTAAATGCAAGACACTATCTTATTCAACGACCACTATTTTACCTCCTATTTTATTATCATAATTTTATCGAGAAATCATTAGGTCATTATTAGATGTAGTTCAGGGTCAAAATTCGAAAAAAACTTGATTTGCACTGTACAATTATAGATTTAATTATCATGAAAATTATCGTTATCCTGTAAATTGACAAATATGACGCAAAAATAACAATATTCATTTATATATTTGCAACAATTATTCATTTTTCAACTATACATATAAAAACTTTGTTTTGAAACAGAATAAATTATAAAATATATAACTTTTATTATTAATATCATAATAATGATATCATATTGATAACTTAATCACTTTAAATTCTTTTAAAGATAAACTATGGCTACAATTATAAATTTAATGCAAGTTACTAAATAATTCAATTATTTAATAATACATTACTTTTTATTTAAATTTAATTACTTTGAAATTATTAATTAATTTATTAGCAAGTACACATATTTAAAATATTTATAAAATAAATAACTTACTGATTTAGGCATCTTAACTGCTAGTTAGAGTTTCAGGAAAAAAAACTGAAAAATAAAATCAAAATTAGTAATAATAAAAATAAGAATTTGCAACAAATGAAGGTAGCAGGTGGTTATATGCATAAAACATTTGTCAATAACAAGGTGTGATGCATGTATAGAATGCAATAAACTAGATATTATATAAATAAATAGTTTTATTGTAATATTATTGAAAGTACCTTTGTAATTTTCCAACTAAAATTTATTATAATAACGGTATTCAGTAATATACTTGTATATACAGAGCTATATTTCACATGGTAACTTTGTTTTACTTATTTTAAAATAAAACTAAATCTATTTTTATAAATGTACATATTTAAAAATTGTTTTAAATAGTTTTAAAGTTTAGTTGAATAAACCTTTTAATAAATAAGTCTAAAATAAAACATGTTGCTTCAAGGAGGTTAAATACTCGTATATTTAAAACAATAAATACTAATATTTAATAAAAGATAACGAGATAAAACCAATGAATTTTTAATCTTATATTATGCAGAAAAGCGCATAAACTTATTAACAAGTGGTGATACGTAGTAAGGTAATGTTAACATGCCAGCATTTTTTTAGAAAGCGGTATGAATAGCACCGGCAGTTTGTTTTAAACAACTTAAAATTATCTATTTGCTTAAATTTAAATTAAATATTTATAAAATGAGTATACTTACTACTAAAAAATATCACTATTATTCTAACACATTAAACCACTGCATAAGTAAAAACTTATTACACGTTTTGATGCACACACCCTACTTAGCACGAGACGCAAGCCAAACTTGAACGTGACAAGTCAGCGTTATGTACAGTTCTTTCGAACGTTAATAGTTAGCGCCACTACACACTATTTATACCTATATTGCAAGTTATATCTTGTTTTACATATTCTTATCCTTATATTTTCAAATATGATTACACATAAATACAATACAAGGAAATAAGAATAACAAAAGTATAGAATAATAAACTAATTTATTTAAAATAAACATACAAATATTTAAGAGTTGCATATACAATAGAAGTTTTATAAATGGTGAAACTAAATTATGTACAGTTAATAGAAGTAACGTATACATCTATAACATGTTACTACATGCTTAAGAATACATAAAAATTGGTACAATAATTCAAATTTTACGTTTATATAACTAAGGTTGATGATTAGCTAATCTATGGTGTCGACGTAACGATGATTTATCTGTAAAAGATTTATCACAATCTCTACATTTAAATGTTTTCCCAGTATGGGTAACCAAATGTCTACTTAACCCCGAAGCATGGCAAAATACTTTCGGACATAAAGTACAATGATGTAACTGAATATCGTTTAAATTTGGGTTAGAATGCGTTCTCATATGAACCCGTAAGGGTTCTTTTTGCGTAAAACCTTTCGCACAATGCGGGCAATTGTATGGTTTTTTACCGGTATGTGTCATTAAATGCCTAAATAAAATTTCTTTCTGCGCAAAACTTTTCTGACAAACTTCACATTTGAACGGACGCTCGCCCGTGTGGATTCGTTCATGCCGTATTAACGCAGACCTTGTCGGGAACCATTTCTCGCAAATACCACAAGTAAAACCACGCTGTTGCATATGAACCGATGCATGGCGACGCAACTGAATCCGTCTCGAAAAAGCTTTAGGGCAATCAGGGCATTGAAATACTTTTAATTCACCATCTTCGTCTTGTTCCAGCACTTGTTGCTCAAGTTCAGGGTGATCTTCTTCGGTCATAAGTTCCATTATAACAACAGAACCATCTTCCGTTGTTACTTGAACTTGAGTTGGCTGACCGGGTTTGCTATCTAATTTAATTTGTAATTGACCAGAAAGATTTAAGCCAGGTTGTGATGCTAATGTTTGTTTAACAGCATCTGCAATCGCACTAAAATCATTTTGATCAATAATACATTGTTCTTCTTCATAAGTTTCTTCTTGTTGTTCTTCCGTCATTAAAAATAAGTTTGGATTTATTACTTCTTCTTCCGCTGCTTCCTCTTCAACAAGTTCTTTTTTTAAGTTTATTGTTTTCAAAGTACATGCATCTTTTGTAACATCTTCAGTTTCCATAGGTAATGTGATTGATTCTGGGTCATTGTCATCTTGTTCTACATCGGGTTGTAAATACGCCACCCGGGCACCTACTAAATCTTGTTCACTGCTTGGTGGTGGTTCTTCAGTTTCTTGTGAATTATCAGACATTAAATCAGCTAATAAATCCGAAACATCTTGTGTTCTATCATTCTCTGTACTTTCAGGATCTTCACTGTTATCTTTAGAGTTACATACTTTTTCTTGAATTAATTTTAAATGCTTCCTTAATTTAAGATCTGAATTTTCACATTTCTTTTTGAACGTATAAGACTTTTCTAATTGGAATTTACAGGAATGACAAATCATATTTGGAAGTCCATCGCCTTCAAATACCTAATGACATTTAAAAATAATAATAACAATAATGTAGGTTATTTAAAATATAATAACAAATAAATAATATGTTGTTACCTCTAACGATACACAAGCCATAATCCTGAGTGTAAGTGGTATGGGTTCGTCTTCATTAAAAATTGGAATGAGTTCATCATCTTTCGATAAACATAATCTACACAATTCATTTAGATTTATAATCACATCGCTATTTTCACCACTCTTTTTGCGACTGTATGTTTTCATATCGAAGTTGGTAAATTGGATCCCAGATAAATAAGTTTCCTTCCTTTTAACTGCAAACTTCAAGCTTCGTTCGATTACATTAAATAATGTTCACTGTTTTATCGCATGGGATGTAAAACAAAATGGCGTACGTAGTTTAAAGTAGAACCACAATAAATCACTGTGTTTATCAAAAAAAGATGAACTTTTTTATAATTTTTATAAACAAATTGAAAAATTATGAATTTATTTTTTATTTAATAATATATATTTGTATCAAAAGAAATAATTTTACGTATTATTGATGCAATGCGCGCGCATTTCACCGTTTTTTTTTTGTTTCGTGCAATACTGAATACTTATGTTGATAGCAATTAAAAAAACAAATAATCTATAAATAATAAATTAAAATGGATGAATTAAATTTATTTTCTTTATTAAATTAAATATATTACATGAAAAATACATAATTTACAATAATTACTTATATAATTAGTAATGATATTTTTTTCATTATACGATAAACACAAATTTGTTTCAAAAAGTAAATATAAAACACATGTTCTTCATCGGTTTCAAAAACGTAAGATATTTTTATATTATCGAGAAATTCCTACGTTCCAAGCATTAGAAAATTTTGCTAGAAATAACTACGCCTACACTGACCTCTGAGTGTCCGAAAATTTAAATTAATTTTATTGAATATAATTGAAATAATTACAATAATTAAATAAAGATAATCGTATAAATTTAATGGAATTTTATAATTTATTTGGTTACTGTTAAATTTGTAATAGTATACAAAAGTTATTTATTTCATTAGTTGACAGTAATACATTTGTACATAACAAGTATTTGTAATTATTTTGTAATGAAGCCAAAAGATGATATGATGTGATTTCTTTGTGATGTATCTGATCGGTACAATGTAATATGAATTACTAAATTTATGCCCCACCAAAAGACGCCCACTTATAGACGAAAGTATCCGATTAGACAAGCGTCTTTTAGCTTTTAGTTTACTTCAGCGTCCTTTCGATAAAACAGACAAAATCAATCTACATAAATAATTACCAGTATTTCAGGTAATTTTTCTATTTTTGGAATTCATTTAACTATAATAATTTTAATACAAAAGTATAAGTAGAATTTGGAAATTTGTTTTACTGATTAATTATTTTATTTTATTTTTATCGAAACATTTGTCATGTATTTTAATCCATAAGGTTTTAATTAATGTATTTAAAAATACAATAACACGTGTTTTTGAATAATTTCTTTGAACTTCAGTAATTTTGATTGTATGAAAAAACTAGTAAAAATATCATACTGTTGCCAAGAGGTAAAGTGTTATAAATATTTATTGCGATAATGAAAAATTTTATTCAAGGTTTTAGTTTTAAATAATATTTTTCAAAATTGTTTGCATTTTATGGAGATTTTAAAATTATTTTCTAATTTGTAAAAATATAAGCTTAATTTGACAGATATTTTTGTTTGGAAGTATTTTGTTTTAATTCCATGGATCACTATATCAAGTAAAATTTCAGTATAACTATATATGAAAATTTATTATAATAGTGATAGCCATGAAATTAAAACAAAATGCGAAAAAAGTATCTGTTACATACACATATAAAAGTCAAGTTAATATACCAGATAATTTCCTAACATTACTGTGTTTTGTTTTTAATTCCATGGATATATGGATAATGGATTTCATTATAAGATTATATTAGCATTATTGATAGTGATAGCCATGAATTTGAAACAAAATACTAATAAGTACGATCGAATTGTGTGGCAAATAATTTGCTTTTTTATCTTATATAATTAAGTAAGTAACATAAAAACGCAAGATAAAAATAAAAAAATCTTGTAACAATGTTTACAATATTATAAAAATATATTAATAGTTATTCGACTGCATTCCTTAAAATTAAACTAATTTAAGTTTTGGCACTAAAAATACTCAAATATCTAAAAATATCGCAAGTATAAAGTGTTTGTCTGCTTATGTTTTCTTACCTATAACCTGGTCGCACGTACGTCATTGCTTTGTCGCATGACTTATAATATATTTCGTAAATAATTTCGTGGGTGCCAAATATATTTGCGTAATTTTTACGATATATTAATTTTTCAAATGACATTTTTATTAAAAAAAATATGTCTTGTAACTTTAAGTAATATTTTATGCTGGAGTTATACAGACGCGAATCGTTAGATACAATTTATTCGTCATTATTCATATTCACATATGTATACAATTCCAGTTTTATATAAATTTAAATAATAAAACTTTGTATATAAAGATACTTATACTGGGTGTTCTATTAATATTAGGACAAATATTTATAAAGTTGTTCAGAATTAAAATGTCCTTTCAAAGAGCCTTTTTAAATAATATACGAAGATCCTATCACAATATACAGCTAAATTAAAATTTATATCTTTAAACAGTTTACAGAGTGCCATGCAAAATTAAACAAATAACTTAATTTAGTGATATTGTCTCATTGTCACTTCTTGTATTTATAAATTTCCCAGTAATCTTGAAATCTTATTTAAAAAATAATTCCATAAAATATCGATGAAATCATTAATTTAATTTAATTTTATTCGTATAAAAATTAATTATAATCATTAAGCTACACTTTACAATTAATATTTATATGGATCTGCCAAATTTTTTCAATTTATTTCGAAGTAATTTATCAATATTTTAATTTTTCTTACATTAATATAACAATGAAAAGAAAACAAAGTGTTAAGAAATTATTTGTTTTATTTTGCATGGCACTCTGTAAACTGCTTAATGATAGAAATTTTAATTTACCTGTATCTTGTGATAGAANGACACCCGGTATAAATATTATATTAATTTATATAATAAAACTTTATATACAAACGTGCTCATACTATATGTATGTTTAGACGCCAATTTAAATTTCTAAGAAATCCCACAAAAATAAACACATTTGTTTTTTCCTGCAAAACTAAAGAAAGAAAATTACGAATATAAGTATGATCAATAAATAACAAATACATATTTTTAATTGAACAGTTAAAATAATATTTTATTTGTTTTTTTAAATATACTCCACATATGTATAAAATTAGATTTTATAATAATTATCTTTACTAAGTGCATATTTAAAATACTTAAGTATTTATATTTATTTAATTGCAATTACGAAAAATATTTATGTTTCACCGAGAACAAATAATATATTATATCAATTTTATCCAAATAATCGTTAATAAATATTAAATTTATTAAATATAAATAATTAATAAAATCAAAATTGGATATTTTTATAAAAATATAAGAATGAAATAAACAAAATAATTTTTAAGTTGATTCTGCATGTTATTAATTAATGTTTCGATAACCTAAACGATTTCTTTTTTCAATAAAATCAAATTTTATTAAATTGTCATTAATAATAATATAATGTTTTAAAAAATGAATGATTTTTGTAAAACTGTTCTCAGGGCCGTAACTATCTGTTTGTGGGCCCTGGGTAAAACTTTCAAATTGCCCACTCCCCCTTAAATAACTACAGTCGAATCTTTCTAAAAGTGCTCTACATAAAGGTGCTCGCTATCTTACAATTAGAGTTACAGGATACATTGCGTAAAGGTGCTCGAATATTCCCTCACTCGCATTCACGAGCGACAAATCACATTTCAGAGTTTAGTTTCCCCTTCAATCCTGCCGTTTCCGCGCGCACCC
>NEEE01001450.1:144013-167039 GCA_002278615.1 Pogonus chalceus
TTTTCTATTTAATTATCAGTTAATTTTGAAATTTCTATTATAACTATATAACAATAAAAATAATAAAATTTTATCTTTTTATTGTTAATAAAATACATAAAAAAATTTATAGTTTTTCTGAAGTTAAAGATCTATGCAACTTATTAAAATCACAAGAAAATACATGTTTCTAATTTTCATTTTTATTTAGAAAAGTTACCATGGTAACCATGGAATAATTTATAACCTTGACTTTCCTGACGAAAATTCTATTTATATAAATAAGTTAAAGTAATAATAAGAATAATAAAAGCAAATTTCGAAATAATTGGGCTGTAAAATATATCTCTTTATAATTAAAAATAATGTTTGTTTATTTCAAGTTAATTTAGAATACAAATAGAATTTGTTTATAATGAAACGTATTTGTTTATTATAAATGTAAATATATTCTTACGGATCTTTATTTAGTCCTTTTAATTAGAAACAAAGTCTGCTTAATTTAGTACCAAAGTTATTTGTAATTCCTACAAATGAATATTTGCTTTTAATATAAATTTTGGCAACGGAAAACATCAGCTCAGAAAATAAACTGTTCATTAGTGCAAGTCATAAAAATTTGGAATAAGTAGTGCTTAAAAACAAATTATATAGAATGTAAAAATTTATAAATTAATTAATTTGATTATTCAAGTTATTTTAATTTGGCACCAGTATTAATTTGATAAAATTATTTTTAGAGATCTATTGTTTTAAGTTTCTAACATATTTTGGAAACTTGTCAGGGTCATTTTGGTTTTTATAAATAATAAATTTTTAAGTATAGATAAAATCAAATGAGAATTTAAAACAATATAAAATATAATAGAATCTGTAGCCTTGTAGTGGTTGTTAGATGTGTTTATTATTTTTCATCATAAAATAATTTAGGTGGTCCAAGAGACGTCATTCGTTTTAAAAGAAAGTGCCATTTACAATGGCCTCCAGAAAATGTCAATAATAATAGTCAAAAGAAATTAAATGAATGTGGTTGGTCATCCAGTAAAATTTGCTTCAAAAATCCCGGTGGGTCAAATTTAGTATTTTCAGTAAATAAAGCGCATGCGTGGGTAAGGAAAATGACAGCTCCCCACTTAATAAATGACCAATAACATGCGCAGAAAAATGAAATTATTATCTCCCACCCTGAAAAACCAAATAGAACACTACTGAAGCCAATTACTTAGGGTGGGAATTTTAGTTATTCTAGTTTAGATATCTTATTAGTTCTATTCTTGTGAAGTTGGTAGTGGTTTACCTGGTTGATTAATACATACAGGTAATAAATTTAAAAAAAAAAAAACGCAATTAAAATGCGATGTGTAAATAACAACATATTTTAATGTCAGTGTATATAATTTTTTTGTGAAGTTTGTGCCAAAATTATCTACTAAATTAAACTCATATTTTGTACACGGATGGTAATTATATACACAGGCGATACTATTTTAAACTTTGCACTACATTTTGCACAATTTTTTTTATTTTTTATACAATATACATTTATATAATTCATATTTTTTTAAATAAAAAATGTTACTTTTTGTTATTTTTCATTTTTATTTACACTTATAACTAACAATAATCTTTCAAGTTTTATCATATTGTCAATTTTGATTTTCGCAAAACAATTTAAAAATTAATTAAAAACATTTTTTTTATTCTTAAATTAGCTTTAAGCTTTTATTTAAGATAGTTACACAATTTCGCATAAAACTTTTAATCAAAAATTCATTTTTAGTTTCATAATTATTTTGAATTTCTTAATTAATCGTATAAATTGTTCTGCAGATGAATTTACAAAGAAAATTTTAATTGTATTTGCGTAATTTTTGTTGGCATTCCTGTCACAAAACGAGGTCTAGGTATATATTTAAAATTACCTTCTAGATAAATTTATAAGAATTATATAACAAAATAATTTTTTTTCAAAATATTTTGCATCAAAAATAGTTTTCAAATCAATTCTATAAAATATTTATTATTTCGATAGTTGAGGCGATAAATAATAACTGAATAAAATTATTTACAACTAGCGTCGAAAGATAAATCAGTTTATTTGAATTTACAGAATTCTTCAAAACTATTGTTATAGTAACTGAGTTTCTTAATAAATCAAAGATGCGAATGAAATTGAAACTATATTTTAATTTTCAGTTGGCTTTGAGTCAAATAATTTTTCTTTTGGCTAGTGTTAAAGTCGCATAATAATATTCAATAAAAATGCATTTATTTCTGTGTACATGCAACAAACCTTAATCCATATAACTGACATCGTAAACATTACAAGAAACTGAAGTTATTTTTGAAATAATCCTCATTGCGTTCATATCTCGGTTAACGCATACATAAATGAATCTTCTCTAGTAAAAAATTAATACGATAGATCTTTATCAAAACGTCCCGTTAATCATTCTAAATATATCGGTGAAAAGTTTGAAACGACAGAACTATGTCATTGACAAAATTCAATATAAATAGAACAGTCCAGAAATATGAACACACCGGTTTATGAACACTAATTGAAAGGTATTTTGGCAAAATGTTAAATACTTGTGCATAAATACCTGAATATAGTATTGCAGAAAAATAACTATAATTAATGATGCTCTTATTTGGAAAGACATGCTTCAAATTCACTTTCTGCTAATGTCAAAATATTTACTCTTTCACATGCGGTGTATAGGTATCCATTTAATGGCTAATTGGCTAGTCTAAAAAGCGACTAAACAATACAGTTTATTTTCATTTATAAATAGGTTCTCTTTGATAGATGGTATTTAAAGTAGTATGCTCTTTAGTCAATTGAAACAAAACAATTTCAAATAAAATTGTTATTTAATATACTTGTTTAAACAAGCTTCTTTTTTTTCCCATGATACATTTTAATTGTAAGTGCTTTAAGGATATCTATTATTAGTTTTAATGTTTAACAATTCTTATTTCATTTAAAGTATGTACATGATATACTTGTTCAAACTTGTTTTTTCTTTTATTTATCGTTAAAATTATTAGTGATTTAAGGATCTCAATTATAAATTTCAATTTTAATCGATTATAATTAAATTTAAAATACTTCTTTATAAAAACTTTTATATTTTTATATCAATATAATATGCTTGTTTTAACTTGTTTCTTCTTTTATTTCTCGTTTACATTATAAGGATATCTATTAATTATTTTCATTTTAAATGAGTTGTTCTTTATATAAGTTTTTTTTAATTCTATAAAGTCAATACCTGCATATTTTTTATACCATCATAATCAGTATAATATGCTTGTTTAAACTTGTTTTTTCCTTTTATTTCTCATTTAAATTATAAGTACTTAAAATATTTCTTTGATTTAATTTCGTTTTAAATGATTATAATTATATTTAAAGAAGTTCTTTATGTAATTTTTTTATGAAATCCAGTAAACACTTGTTTCTTCTATTATTTCTTTAAGGAAATTAATTATTAATTTTCATTTTTAACGATAATTATTATATTTAGAAAACAATTAAACATTTTGATTTTATCTTTTAAATATATCTTTACACATAAATTTTAGTTTTGTCTAAAGTAATATGTTTCCCAAATACTGATAAATAGTTTCTATTTTTTTCAATTTTTGTGCATTTACTATAATATTTTCAAGAGAATCTAATTATTTAATAAGTTTCTTATCAAAAATAGTTTATTAAAAGAAAGAAATTATTTTTATGACAAGAAAGTAAAATAAAAATAATAAAAACAGTACTCTCTTGTTGAGGAATAAATTTTATTTAAAAAAATAAAATATTATTTTTTTCTGACAACTTTTTAAACATTTTTCACATTTTATTTTGATAATTTCGGTGACAAGTCTCCATTTTCTATGATTAATTAATTGTTAAGCACACATTATTTCACAAATTTATATTTAAACGTGCAAATGTATAAGATTTCATTGCACCATTTAAAAAGACAGAAAGAAAATTCATTATTTAAAAAAATATATACACATCTATTAACAAAATCATTTGTTAGTTTTTTTTATTCGTACGTCTGAAGATCATCATCATCATGGCTGTAAAACATTAGTCATCCGTAACAGATTGAACTTGATGATTAAAAGTAGAATCTTTTGCCAAGATTTCGCGTAAGAAAAATAACTAAAGGTGCACGTGGGAGACAATTTATGCGATTTTACGTGAACGCATTGTTACTATCAATGTTTCACCCGATTTTAAATAAACATGATTTCCAAATATACTTTTATATTATATAAATTGAAATATATTTCATTATCTGTTACAAAGAACATTTATTAGTTGGAGATACACGTGGATTATTTTTAAATACATGGCAAGCACAAAATTACAAATTGCGCAGTGATGGCAGAGTAGAATCACTTACGTAAATTTATAAAAATATTATGTATAATTTATTACTGCAGCAATACACTAAATATATCTTGTTAAACAAAATATTTTCAAACAAACAACAAAATTTAACTTTATTACAAATCATATAAATATAAACTGACCAAAACAATTTGTAAATATGAAATATACGAAACAAATAAATACTTTGTTTGTATGTAGTCAACTAAAAATCTGTTATATTTTCTTTTAAAAATAGTTTTTATTAATCAAACTAGATTTGTTTTAGTTTTTATTCAATTTAAATTTAAATTATAATTAATTTTTTATGTTAGGTGCGAAACAAGTTATTTGGCCACCACCACCAGATTCTGACGAATTTAATAGCGCCCTTGTAGAAGAGGCACCCGTTTATGCACAGGTAAATAAATATAATACTTTTTTTTTTGTTTATAAATAAATTATTATAATTTAAATTAATGATTACCTACATATGCGCAATAAATTTTAATGCATATTTTTCTTTTATGGAATGCGTTTATTGGTGGCAGCGCAATTAATATATCGGTTTTCAATGAAATCTTTTCTTATCTGGTACCGTATTTTGCGGACTATAAGACGCACTTTTTTTCATAGAAAAGTGGGCTCAAATTTTGGGTGTTTTTTATGGTCTGAAGGTAACATTAAAATATATTTTTTTAATAAATGACCAACAATTTCAGAAGTTTAATAAACAGTAATACGAACGGTGGCATTAACGAGACGATTGATAGTACCGAGAATGAAGATGAACTGAATATTGCTAGTACGAGTTATGTTAACAATAAAATTTTTTTTTCTAAAAATATCTTATAATTTTGAGGTGTGTCTTATCGTCTTATAGTCCGAAAAATACGTTTTTTTTTTTTTTTTTTTTTTTTNNNCAACAACAGCAACAACAAAGAAATAAAGTTGTTTCACCAAATTTCCAACAACAACAGCAGCAGCAACCGCTTTCACCACAACCATTTGTCGGCCAACAACAACAAAGAGGTTGGGCTCCAGTACATTCTCCAGTAGCTGCTAACGCACAATCACCCCAATTTAATCAACCACCTCAACAACAACAACAACCACCTTTTCAACAACCTTATAGGCCGCCCGTGGTTGTTCCCGAACCGCCACCGTCTACTATTACATTGCGACCCGAACCACCAATTTCACAGGCCCCCGCGCCAATTTTTACTTCACAACCCGCGACGGCCAGTCTAAACGGCAAGTATTCCAAAAAAATAAAATAAAATAAATACTAAAAATAATTTTAATATGATTCTTTAGGTGGTAACAACATGCGTGGAGACCAGAAGTGGCCACCAGTAACCGTGAAAGCGCAAATGCAAGCCGAAAACGAAATGCGACAGCAACTCGCGAAAGGTCCTGTTTTCAGGCCACGAAAAGTGAAAAAGGATTATTCATCGTTCTTTGCACAACACGCACTAAATTCAACATATCCTGGATATCGCGCACCACCAGGCACACAGTACTATGCACCTGAAAATAGTGGTGTATCAAACTTCTGAAACAACTAAATTATATCCATTTAACATTTTATCATTAATATTAAATATTCGTCATATGTTTTACGCATTGTGTGCCTTGCCAGTTATGATTATGATTACCTATTGTTAGTGAGAAAATTTGAGCAAAGAACTGATGAATGCCTAAATATTAATCATGGCAAGCGATTATCATTCAAGTAGTTCTAAAGAATATATTATTCAATTAAATAGTGTATTTAAACGCCAAAGCTTTAAAATAAATATTATATAGTGACACTTGAAATGTATACATTTATATCGACACACACATAACTTACTAAAAATTGCTGCTTTTGATATAAATGTTACATTCAAGTCAATATAATTAACGCGTATAGTTAGATTTTCGTAAACTAAAAATCCCATTAAATTTACATTTAATAAAAAGATAATTTAATTCAATATAAAAATCATAAATTTTATGAAAGTGTGTGCTTTCGAAAGCGCTTTCACTAAACGAATGCTTATAAAATTAACGAATCGATGCAAAAAAGCAATTAAAAATGGGTAAATATAAGAAAATAAAATTTAATGTACTTACTTTTATCATAACTATGTGATTCTTGTAAAAATTTGTATATTATCAGCTAAATAAAATATATGAATGTTTAAATATTTATTTTTATTATTACATTTCGACCATGATAAAATGGCTATAGTTGTATATCAACAAATTATTTATTTACATATTCAACAGTGTTAACACAATGGCATGTATAAAATTTTCAAAATATCAAAAAAAAAAACAGCAGAAATTTATTTTTACATTTTATATAATTTATATATTAGATATATCTTCTATATAAAAATAGAAATTTCATTAAAAAGCACATGAATCTTTGATCCGAAGAAAAATGATTTTGTAAAATAATTACCTAATATCTTCATTTATTAATAACTCAAAAATTATAATTTGTTATAAATAAAAAATAAATTTGTATAAATTCAGTTGATAGGCAATTTTTTTTAGTAAGCATATGGTGAATTGTCATTAATACCAAAATATAAGCTAATCTTTTTTTTAGTTTTAAAAGACCAAACTCGAAAGCAAACATCTTATATTAAGAGGTAATGGTGAACTGGTATATTTTTTTATTTGATAATGGGGTGTGAGTTTGATCTTTATTTATAAACTACAACAGGGTAACAAATAAAAAACATAAATAATTATTAAACCAAAGAAAATCCTTCAGTTTGCTGTATAGCTTGTAAAAGTTTATAACGTAATCGTTCTTTTGTTTTGTATCGAGGAAGATCCAACAAATTAAAACATGTATGAGCAACAGGAAGGAACTTCTCATCAGTAGTTGGTTGAATTGTTATCTATAAAAAATATAATACAATTATTTTCGTAGATAAATTTAAAGTAATCAAAAATAAACGTACCGTAAGCGACTTCATACCAGTTATAGGTATCCGGTCACTACCTGTCAAGAACAGTAAAAATTTCTTCTTATCTTCTTCAGGCATTTCATGAAAAACTTCCCAAAACCATTGTATAGTTTGGTCAGATGACGAATAACCATTTTTATATTCGGTACCTGATTCTAAAGCATGCCAATCATAATTTTGATTGCCAACAATAACAGCTTTAAGTTCATGCGAATGAAATAGTTTTAAAACTCTACCGCCACACACTTTCAAAAATCCTTTACTGAAAGCGTTATAATGTTTTTCTACTGATGTATTGAAAATATAATCTACATATAAATTTACATATTCATTTCTAAAAATAATAATATTTGTCTTTATTTCATTCATTTTGAATATAAATAAATAATAACCTATTTTGTAGAGTAACTGATATATTTTCTCCGTCGGGTTTTAATGGGATGACTTTGATTTCACCATACACTTCTTTAGTAATACAGAAATTTAAACTAAATACTTCTTCGAAATCAGGTTCGTTATAATTTTGTAACTGATGAAAGGAATTTGCTAAAGTAGGAGATAATTCACGCACATCGGACAACAGGACTGGTTCTCCCAAAAGTTTTTTATATAGAGCCAGTGGAAAAGGCAAATCAATTATTGTAAAATTGTAAATAGCAAGGCCACAAAGTAGACCTAAATAGTTTCAAGTAGTTATAATATGAATTTATTAATTTAGTTTTTTGTTTGCATATATTACCGATTAATAAGTACATTACTTCATCTTCAAAAGAATCTTCAGAAAACCACATAATTCTAGTTTCTTCATATTCTTTGAACATACCATATTTTGGATCAAATATTTCTCTTAATAATAACATGAAAAATTCTTTCCTTACGCCACCGGCATCGTCAGCTTCTTCACCAAGAAATTTAACCTTAAAGACGAAATTAAATTATATTTTCTAATCAATATAATTGGTTTGAATTAATTACCTTTAATGGTTTTTTGAGATCACTTGTACTAACTTCTGTTAATTCTCGTAATGCATCTAGTACTAAATTTTCTCTGGACACATTTAAAACCAAAAATTGGCAAACACTATTACCCATGGAAGTGAAAAATGATAAAAATGCTCTTGTTGCTGCTTCACTCATTGCATTTTGCATTTGAATGGCTTGATCGGTTTGCAAAAGTAATGTTTTGGCTTCAGCATTAAATAAAAATGGATAGTTACATAAATATAATTTATCCGACTAAAATATACATTAATATTAATGATTAAGTACGTATTGAAATGCTATGTATACTTACTGAAGAATCCATTAACCATGAAACATAGTCCAACCGAACATCTAAATATTCATCTAAATTTGATATATGAAATGCATCATATGATACTTTTAGGCCCTCCACATTGTGGTTTAATTTATTAAGCTGAGCTAAAATATCCAAAGCAGCTATTAGACTAGGATCTGATGAAACAGTCTAAAATTAAAGTTAATTATGATTAGATCATATAATAGAAAATTATTTATTTTACTTACCTTATTTTTAGGTATTTTTTGAAGTTCAAGAATGAATGTGACAACATGTTTAAATATATCAATTAACCGTTCAAAATATTCAGTACTAAGCATGTTCCACCATGATTCAATGTATGATTTTGCTGTAGGACTTAAAGCTTTTAATGCTGTAGCGAAAGGTTTATGTAAGGTTTCATGATATTTGGGATTTCTAAATTCATGATAAAGAGGTAAAGTAATATACACACGCAACGTTTCAACATCTGGAGGCGACGGTACTAACTGGTTTAATAAATCTTCAGTTACATGTTGTAATATCTATAATAAATAATTATTTTTATACGTTACAATGAGGTATTATAATTGGTATTTTACCAATGCACGTATGCTTTCATTTTCAATTTTTCCTATATTAGAAAATCCTTTTTCTGCAGCGTCTATGTCAATACCATGCCGTTTTGAATTACAGCAATAATGTTCTTCGTTGGGTAATAAAAATGAAGCATTTATACAAGCTAAACTCTTAAATACATTTTCAATATAAGCCCATAGATCAGGATCAACGGTAGTATTGTTAGCAATATTTAAACATAAATTAATTTGATCCAAAGTTAATCGTAAAATTTGCGACTGTGAATCGGAAACTCGACAGTCGTGAGACGGTATGTGGGCTGTTTCAGGAGTTACTGTTACAAAACAATGATCACCACCAGCGAAAATTCGTTTTATAACACAACTTTCTTCGGTACTTGCTACTGCTGGAATACCAGAAGGAGAAACCCAAGGTCCGAGAACAATTTGTGGGGTAGTTGCATTACGAGTTTGTCGTCCACCTAACTGACCGGAACCACCTAAACCAAAACCATACACACGGCCTCTAGATGGAACAAAAGCTAAGGTATGTCTTCGTCCACATGAAATTTGTGTTATTGTACTTCCCATTAACTCAGTAACCTATAAAATATTTATTTTATTTTATTTACTCACATCGATGATAAATATATTTGACCTTTCTGGGCAAAATTTCATTAGTAGTACTTCCATGTCCAAGTTGACCATAATTTCCAGATCCACAAGTAAAAACTCCACCATCTTTAGTTAAAAATACAGAATATTCATCACCACAAGCGATAAAACTAACTTTAACATTTCTTAAAGTTCGCAATTGACATGGAAAAACTTGCATAACTTCATTATTTAGTCCTAACTGACCAAAATTATTCTTTCCTAAATAAATATTAATTTATTTAATGGATGTAACGAAATTAACGATTTTAATATTACCCCATCCGTATACTGCTCCCGAACAAGAAACAGCAAAACTATGATCGCCTCCACAGACAATAAATGCAATTGGTATCCCAGAAAGAGATTTTATTTGCGTCGGTTTACTTTCTAAATGTGATTTCTTACCAATACCCAATTGTCCATGGTTATTTGCACCCCATGCATATAATTCACCCGCTAAAAATTTATTTTCTATTGATACACTATAATTAAATGATCAGAACGCGTACAGATCAAATAATTTTTGATTAAATTGATTTTAATTAATCGCTCTATATTCTATAAGTGAAAATATATAAAATATTAACAATATGAGTTTTAAAAATATGAAAAATGAAACATAAAAAAATTGTAACTAAAAAGATAAATTATTTAATTTAAGCATAACTTACTATTTGTTAAGGCAAGAGAGTGTCTTTTACCACACGATATTTGAACAACATGGGAAGTTGTTAAAGATTTTATAATCTTTGGTACAGGTTGATTTTCTCCATCTAGTTGATGACCAAGTTGTCCATGGGAATCAGATCCCCAGCTAAATACATGACCCCATTGATTCAAAGCTAAAGAATGAGATTCCCCACAAGCAACTTGTGTCATGGTGTATGATTCTAAACCAGTTACAAGCTCTAGAACAAGTTTTTGAAGAGTAATTATTTCATAAATCTCTGGTTCTGGTATTTACTTGTGATATTTACGTAAATAAAATGTACGATTTTATTATTCCCAAGATATATAGTTTAAATATAAAATGATATGTTTGAACTCAGGAATTTTATTCAACAGTATTTAATTATGAATCATTTACAATTTTAATATTTTCTATTTAAATATAATGTTACATCTATTAAATGGTTTAAAAACAATAAGTTTTTTTTTTAGATATAAATATAATAAAATGATGGAATGGTTTCTAAAATACTTATTACCACACAAAATATAAAGTTATGATTATGACAAACCCATAGCATAATTATTATAAATAAAAGCAATATATACATTTAACAAGGAAATTTTTTTGGTTACTGGGAACATTAAAAACCACACCAACAAAAAAATATTAATAGCAAATATAGTGCGAAAGCCACATACTAAAGAATGACATACGTGGCCTTTTTCTCGGCTTGTCGTGTCCAAGTTGTCCATGATCGTTGTTTCCACAGGAGAAGATTTCTCCATCATCTGTAGTCAACAGAGAATGTGTCTCACCACAGGCAACATAAATAACTTTCTTTGCTAAGCTCCATGGAAGAGGTTTAGGGCATAAAATGAATTCATCTTCAATTCCACCCAATCCAAGTTCTCCATGAGCGGTACTTCCCCAACAGTACATTATGTCGATAGAAAAAATAGGATATATTATATCTGAATATTCTAAAAGCTTCATTCAAAATATTTTCTTATTGAAACCTGATAAGAAATTGATAATTATATAAAATTTATACTTAATAAAATATTTATTGATTTCAAGATATTATAAAATATTTTAAAGTTTCATTGTATACATATGTAATATTAACATAAATAATAAACAATTATTTACAAAAAAAAGCAGAACTTGTTAAAACAGAAAAATAATATTTTTATACAAATATGATGTAAACTGGAAATATAGTACTATTGGATTGAATAACCTTAAATTTTGATTAATACCATTTATTAAAATATATTTGAAATTTAATTGAGAAGATAATTTTGACAGTATCAGAGAGGTTAGAAAATTCTAGAACTACGAAATAGTATAATCCAATTTAATTTGATTAAATACTGATAGCCAAGATATAATTGCGTAAGAATTACCTTTAATTGTTCCATACTGTAGAATAAGTTTATTTATTTTTTAATCAAAATATAAAAAAAACACAAAAATTTTAAACTATTCTAAAAATAGTAATAAAGTAGCTCAAACAATAACATGAACAATAATAACTAAGAATGACATGACATTACAATATTCGTCCAGCGTTACGTCAAACGTCACACGTGCTCAGAATGCGCAGTCAGCTAGCGCTGGGTTCGCCCAGTTCTGAAAGTTACAATTATAGAATTATTTATTCAATTTGTAAATAAGGAAAATAAGTTTTTATTAATGAAGTATTTCAGTAATTAAGACAAAATAAAAATCATATATTATTTTAATGCAATCACATTTACAAATATGGAAACATTTAAATAATAATGAATGACCCTGAAAAGAATTTCAATTCAATATTTTATTAATTCTTGTTATATCTTGTATATTCCATAACAGTTACATTTATGTATTTATATTATTTTTGCTTATAAACGTTTTAGTCTTAGTGTTTGTCAGTCATATTATTTAAATTATTCGATTTTTTTTACGGAGTGCGTGTATAATTTGTGACACAAAATTATTCTTAAATGAACTTTAATAAGTTTTATGTTTATAAAAACTTAAAGTTTTTAATTATTCTGGACTACTTGTGTATATTTATATTTGCTTGAAATACCTGTGCATTTTGAAATCATTTACAGGATGATGCAGAGTAAAAATGGTAAGTTGCATTTAATTTATATGTGTATTAAATATCTTGAAGGATATAAAAATCATAAACAATAAAATAATGTTATATATGTATGCTTAATATATTCTTTAAAAAAATTGTCAGTCAGGAAAAGATGTATAAATATATAAAAAATAATATGTTTTAAAGTATATAACTAATATTATCTTAATAAAACTTGATATTAGTCAAATAAATTGCAACATGAAATGTTTGTTAAACAAAATATATAGAATTTTCTCCTTATATAAAATAAACAAGATATTTACTGAAAGAATAAAAAAAAATCTTAAAAAGTGTAGAAATAAGTATTAAATATAACTTAAAAAATAATAGATTAAAATTGATATAAATAACCAAAATTAACTTTGATAGAGTATATTTTTATTTTTTGTTAGATTTTATAACTGAAGAAGATTTTATTGCAAATAAATTATAATTTAAGTTTTTAATTTAATCTCTTATGTTGAAGATTATTTCAAATTATTTAACCTTGACTGATTACAATTTATATTTAACGTCAATCGGTCAATCGTTAAAATTGTGAGGTATATGGTTAATTTTTAATGAAAAATAAATAATATTTTAATTATTATTATCCAGAGTAGATTTCACGATCTTTTTCAGATATTGTAAAGGTATTTTATAGATAATATGATGGTGCACCGGTATATAAATTTTTATTAAGTATACAACAAACAATTCAATTTGTAAAAATTTAATTATATTCTATAAAATGGTGTTTAAATTCAATAGAAAAGTGTGTTAAAACATTATTAAAGAGCTTTCGATTCGTTTTAAAACAATTTATTATAAAATAATACTATTGATGTATACTTGGATTTTAATACATTCTGACTGAAATGAACATTAATAAATAAGTGCATCTCAAGTCAATTTAGTTATATTTTTATCCCGAAACATTTAAATTATTTTAAAAAATCTATAAAAAGATTTAAATATCTAATATATATTGATTCAAAAAAGAAAAAAGAATAAAATATCTGTTAAAAATGTGAAAAGTAAAATGGTATTATATTTGGTACAAAATAGAACGAATTGTAATGAATAATTCAATCGAATACAGTTAGCACGTAAACGATTTTTCGCGCATTGAATAATTGAAAATAAACATGAGTTCGCTTGTTGTGTAAATGCATTGCGTTTTATTTCATGAAACATCGAATGAACATAGAAATAGGGTTCATACTGAAACCGAAAATGGACTCATTTCTTTTTATTTGCAGAGCAATTTGTGATTCAAAGTTGAATCGCTCGACTGGAGTCTGAAGCACATCCAGGAAATGTGCGTCAACTCAGCGAATCTCTCAATTGCTATAAACACTAAAAGAATATCCGATATGCAGTACCGGATTTGCATATTTAATTTCAGTATAACTATGTTATTAATTTATTTTTTTATTATATTAATTTCATGTAACGTTGTTGCCATAAAAGCGTTGGCTTAGATGAGAGTAGAAATATTTTGATGCACTATTCCTTTTGAATTATTAAATACATTTTGTAAAATATCATTTTTAATTTTATTTATTTACAAACTATAATTATTAGTAAATAAAAAGCATAAATATATTCTAATGATTCAAGATATTTGCGATTAATTAAAAATAAAAGTTCTAACTACATCCACCGAAAAGTTAGGGATTTATGTATATTATGTGTATTAAAAATTAAAAAATTTTAAGGACTCTACATTAAAAGAAAAAAGAAGAGACGATTTCAAAACAAACTTATTACTATTTTTAGGATTTTAACCGCTTTCGAGATATTTGCCATTTAAGATATTTTCAGTCTCTAACCCAAAAATTACTTACACAAAAATAAATAAAGATTTGAAACTTTTATGAAAATTGACAGTTTCTTAAGGGGTATATCTTCAAATAATTTTTGGACCTATGAATATGGATATGGAAACTAATTGTACACATGATATTTGCAATTCAAGATTAAATTTTTTTTTAACAATAATTGAATAAAATTCAAAAATTTCAGCTTCACCATTCGATTTCTCGTATTATTTTACATATTTTTTAAAAAATTTTATGAAATTAGTTCAATAATGGATCATTTTATAGTGATATTTCGAAAATGCAAAAACATTTTTTTCCAATTCGATAATTTTATAAGTTTACTGGCATAATTTTGATAAATATACCTATGAATATGGCATGGACACTAATAGTTTTATTTGCGATTCAAAATTTCTTATATTTTAAAACAAATTGTCAAATAATTGTAATAACTTTAAAATAAGTAATTAATTTTAATTTTAATTACTGAAATCGATTTCTCGTCTTATTTTACATAATTTTTTAATTTTCATAAAATTATCTAGAAAACTGAGTATTATATATTAGCAATGTTTATACATTTACAAAACTTATAAGGGGTATATCTAAATAAAAATAAAAACTTTTTTCAGAATTTGCGAGTTTATAAACTAAAATTAACTTACGAATAATGTAAGTAATATATTTATTTACTTTTTTATTAATATATTTATTAAATATAAAATAAATAGTCAATAAATAAAGATATAAAATAACTTAGAGAGCAAGTCGACCTTAAAATAAAATTCATATTTATTTATATATTTTTTGTAGTTCTGTCAACATGATTACAGAAATATAGCGTATTAAAAATAAAATGATTTTACTGCAAGTGACAGTTAAAATTAAGTCCTTTACCATTATTTCAAGGGTAATAGTATATTTTATTTAATTTTTAGATTAATCATAAATATATTTAATTTTATTAAATTAATTTGTGGTATTCAATATTAACTTATTGTAAACTGTAAGAAAATAGCATATTGTAATACTATGTAGTATATATTAATTATTGCTATTAAACATGAGGACTACAGCACTAAGGGGTACTCGAATAGATATAATTTGATTGATGGATGACCAGCATATGGAATTTCGGTTAACTAACTATAATGACGACAATATTGATTTGCTTATGACTACATAAATCTACAAGTAAATCTGAAAAATAATTGGATTAGTATTGCAAACATGCAAAATAAAAGAGATAATATCATTAAAATACAGATATCTAAAAGAGAATTCAATTTGTGTACGGTACGATATGAAGTATGAGCATGGCATGGTCGATTCTTGTCTGTTCTGATGGTCCACTGACCACATTTTCCGAATACGGTTAAAATGGTTTTCAGTCTTTGATGTGCAAAGTGAAATTGCGAAATAATTGCACGAACCGCAAATGCCTTATGCGGTCCCTAGTATCTGTCCATTTATTTTCCATTTCTCCCCGTTCACGTGACCGTGCTTGGTGCTTGCTATCTATTATACTAGTCCTGCTGGCATTTGTTCGAATATTCTGCGACGTAACGCGTCACTTGAACAATTCAGCTCAGGAACCAATGCTTTAGTATTTCTAATGTGTAGCCAGCCACCTTCGCTTTCAACTAATCAATATATCGGAACAAAAATATATTCAATTTACGTAGATAAAAGAACCTTTGAATCTTTTGTTTTATATAAAAAAAATTCTTGCAAAAGGAATAAGTCACTTATAAATTATTTGAAACTCATCTAGTTAAATTAATATTTTTTCGAAATTAATATTTTAAACTTGGTTATCTATGAAGCTTAATTGCCTACTTTTAAAACTTATTATTCATATATGTATTTTAATATAAAAGTTGTTTTTTTTTTACATATGAACGAAAGATATAATTAATCTTATATAAATCAAATTTATTTGGAAATAGATTCTCTTTAGCTGAATCTGTCTCGCCAATCTTATTACCTGAGGAAACATTTATTTTATTTATATAAAAAACTAAAGTAAATTGTTTGTCATAATGTTTTCTTTACATATATTATTATAATTATACTTGAAATGTATCTCACCTAGTTTTTGGAGCTTTTATATTTTTCACAAACAAACATATTGAACTTTTATTTTCTGCTTTCATTATCAGAGTATCATTTAATTTATATATTTGTTACAAATTATTTACAATAAAATTTATCAGACATAATTGAGTTTATCAGTATGGATAAGATAACTCTCCCCTAAATCTTTCTAGAAAGTCAAAAATCATAAAAAAATAAATTATGCAAAGAAAAGACATCATTTTAATGCTTTATTATTATTGCAAACTATATTTTTATCTGAAATTTTTATTTCTTTTGTTTATAAATTGTGTAAAAAATGATTTTAATTAGTTTTGTAAGTAAATAAAACAGTGGTATTACATTTTCGCAGATCTAATTTATAAAAACTAATTATTTTTATTGTAAAATTATTGAATTTTAATTATATTTATCATCATATATTGGAATTTTTTTATTAATAAAAATAGAATTTTGTTTTAAGATATGAATATTTTTTAATCTAGTAATTTTAATTTATACAAGCTTATTCATATTATAGTCATAGCCACGAAAAAGTGTGATTGCGTAATCATTTCACGTTTACATGGTATCGCTCCGCGATTTGAAGTGTTCCGAAAAAGTTGTTGTTGCTATATACACAAATGCTTTCTAAAGAAGTAACCAATGTAAACAAAAACCTGCGTAAGCAGCATACATAATTTTTTGAATAAAGTTACGACGTACTTCACATTATTGCGAAGTATGTCAACTAAGTGTTAAAAAGATGAATTGCATTGATTCGTGGCGACGACTATAGTATAAAATATTCATCGATAAATATACAATATTATGTTTAAAATAGTGAAATATATTTTATTTATGGTTCATATTTGGTGTTTTGAGTTTCAAAACTAAACAACCGTTTATAATAACATGCGGCCGTTGTATACTACCGACCTGGTGGTCTTTAATTAATACCGGTCTTCCGGTCAAATCTTACGAGCATTACTTCATAAACCCCTAAGTTTCCAGTAAAGATAGTTACATTATCCTCTGATGAAAATTTGTGGCAGGAGTAAAAATATTATTGATAGAAAAACTAGTCAAAATGACAGTTTTAAAAATTATTCCTATCTAAATTTAAAATGTGTCTATATAATTTATTTTCTTGAAATGAAAGAACTAAATTTATCACGTTTTCATTGGCAAAGTTTAAATCTAAAAAGTTACCGCAGATAAAAGAAAAGTTTTAATCCTTCAGAATATTACGTCACTGAAAGCGTAATTATTAGAGCAATGCAAAATTAATCTTTAGTTCATTACATTTTTGCAAACTTATATTTCCATTAATACTATTATGTTTTTATAAAATTTTAAATTGGATTATTAAATATTTAAATTTAAAATTTATACAATTATAATGACATTGACAAATATTTGGTGTGTTTTTATTCTATTTTTTGAAAGCCCTTAACTTTCAATATATGCAGTAAATTTTTCTTTAGATATTTTAAAATTTTATTAATGCGCGTAGTTTTAAATAAATACATCCCTCGATTAACACGATATTTAGTGTACGTTGTTTTGTTTTACACTGTTTTTAAATGAAAACAAAACAACGCACTCTCTTCATAAACTTCAATCACAAACAGCAAAGTCAATGTAATATATTTTTTGTACTTATGCATTGAAAAGTGTTGATTTGCGTTACCTTAGCAACATCCGAATCTTCTATTTTCCACATTGTAACCAGATTATTGTAGGGGAAATTTCGTAAAAAGCACTCCTATTTCTATGGTATCTATTAAAAAACTTTATTTATAATAAAAAAGTATAATTTTTCAAACTTTACTTTTCCTAATAATAATTATAAAAAGTTGTAAATTATTGAATGAAATTTAATTTCTTTAAAAATTTAATCTTTGGCCTGTCCAACCCTTTAAATTTTGTTTAATGTTATGCACCTCATTTTCCATTTAATTACGGCTTCTTNCTTTAAAAATTTAATCTTTGGCATGTCCAACCCTTTAAATTTTGTTTAATGTTATGCACCTCATTTTCCATTTAATTACGGCTTCTTAAATTTAGAAATATCTGCCTTAAGATGCTTTTAATTGTTTTTATTATATTTATTATAAGCTATGATAGTTTTAAAAGAAAGAATTTAATAAATGAATTAAAATAAAAACACACTTATTGAAAAGAATAAAAAATATTTAGATCAATCACCAAATTAGTTAAATAAACTAGAATCAAATAATATATAATTTTATCTTAATCAAGGTATAATAGTTATTTGTGTATTAAGAGCGCAAAGTGGGACATTGTCGATTGAGAGATTGTTGCCGCGCGACTTANCGACAATGTCCATTTGCGCTCAAAACACACACAAGATTTTTTCTACAGTCGCCACAATGGAGTCATCCACTATAACAAAAAATAATAAATTTTACATAGCAAGACATTTTGTTAGGTTATGTAATGTACCGACAGAGTAATCATATGTCAGATTGACTTGTGAAGGTAATAAACGTGTAGGTAACGTTAGCGAGCGTTTTTTTCTACTTTGTCGCTCTAGAGTGGCAAAGTAAAATTTTGTGTTGACAAAAGAGAGCGCAAATACCTACTTTGTATAGCGACTGTAGAAAAAAATTTATATAGTATTACATTGAAACGATAAATGATAATTGATTAAACAAAACTTAAAAGTAAATATTTTCTTCTAAAATTCAAATAAATTTAAATATGATAATTAAAAATTCTTATATTTTTAATTACGGAAATATTGTACATTTGAGTTCATCATAAGTCTATTGAGTGAGTAAAGTGAACGTCAAGGGAATGAAAATAAGGTAGTATTAGTAAAATATAAGGAAACGAAAATTATATTATTTCCTGTACCTATTCAGAATATTCAAATACGTCTTGAATTCTGCTGAAATGTATGAGGTTTGCATTATTCAACTTTCGTTTTGACGCCTTAAGTTTTTCATCTTTATATCTACGTTATTTGATTTATGCAAAAAAATAAATGGATTACCGCTTTTTGTAAATCATAATAAAACCATTTACTTAGGTCAACAAAAAAACACTAACTTTATAATATAAAAATATAAATATTTATAAAATATAGGTTAAAATGATATATTTTATAAAAATATTTAAGCATCTTCTGTTTTCGACAATAAAAGCACTAGAAAATGTCATATTTTAAAAAATAATCTCTGTTTTTATAATCATATTTTTTTGTTTTTCATATGGAAAAAGAATAAAAAACTTTGCAGAATGGGAGAGTGAATTTTAATTACTCGTACGTGTGCGTAAAATATAGCGTTGTTCTGTTTAACATATGGCACATTTTGTTTTCAAAACAGAATAAAATGAATCAAATAAAATTTCACTTAATTTATTTAGGCTTGGTTGCAGAGTAAAAACCATTTTATATTTTAATAGGTTTCGGTAAATATTACTACTGCAAATTATTGTAGCTTAAATAAATATAAATTTAAATTTATATTTACATACAACGATATTTAAATATTAATAAATAGCGTATAAATATGTTAAATAATATTTTATAAACAATTTAGATAAAGCCGTAAATATCTGCTTTGTTTACAATATATTTTCAAATTGATTGTAATATATAAACAGTTGTATATTATTAAAATTGAGAAAATCATAGCAAATAAAAGATGAAATCCTAATATTACTGACAATATGTTAGTTTTAGAGAAAAAAGGTTCTGAAATAAAAAAGCTATTATTAATTTCATACTTTTTAATATTTTTAGTTTACAAAACAATTAATTTATATTTACAAAGTATAATACATAGCGTAAAAGAGTAGAAAATGAAAATTGAGAATTAACAAACATTTAAACTTATAAAAAGCATATATTCTTTTTAAGTAAGCAAAAGCAGCTTAATATACTATGTTTTTTAAAAATACTTTTTTCAAATTAAAAAGGAAAAAACAATTTTTAAACCTAGTTAATATGTTTATATATAAATAGTTTCAAATATTTAAATTATTACTTGTTTTAACTGGTTTCAAAATTTGACAAAAAAAAACAAGGGATGCTTAAAACTCAATTTTAGAACTTTTCAATTTGTTTATTATTTATAAAAATTTTAAAAAATATAACAAAATATAAAAAATTATAGAATCTGCCGCTTGTAAAAGTAAAATTATAAAAAAATAAATGAAAATCTAAAATAATGATGTTGTATCCCACTGTTGCGTGGGAAGATAAAATAACAACACGTTTAATTAAATAGACTTTATTATGAAGATAACTTGTCAGTAAGCACAGTGGTTAAGGGAAGTTCCTGAGTAACTCACTGAGTACTGGTTTACGACTAATTTAATACTGACTTAAAATTTAACAACACTTACTATATATACTATGTACTAACTAATGCAACCATTCATGGAATGGTTGTAGATAAAGGTTTACAAATTCTCGGAAGGAGAAACCCTTATAAAAACATTTAAAAGT
Source organism: Pogonus chalceus (assembly GCA_002278615.1). Taxonomy (NCBI): domain Eukaryota; kingdom Metazoa; phylum Arthropoda; class Insecta; order Coleoptera; family Carabidae; genus Pogonus; species Pogonus chalceus. The sequence goes on from NEEE01001450.1 coordinate 165,034, forward strand.
TAAGAATAAAAACTAACCAAAGGTATCGTAAAGAAGTATAAAAAATAGACAATCTTAAGAAAAATAAAAGTAAAGTAATGTAAAGTAAAGTAAGGTACTATTGTGTTATAATTTATGAAGTCATAAATAAGGGTAAAGACACACCGCATGGTGTTCGTTGCACAATAGTTTATTTCTAAGTAAATAACTTATTTTAAGTATACCTATAAAAAGTGAAAGAAGTACACGTAATAATAAAGAAATGGGGTAGGTATACAACAATGTATGCCTAAGAATATTTGATATAAACAATTATATCTTTGCTGGTATATTATTCCTTAAATTACTATAAAGTATTTGTAAAAGTTATAAATATTTTTAATGAAATTATTGTTAAATTAAGGCCCCAAAATTGGCTTTTTTGGTTAAAAAAATTATTTATAATAATTTATTTATTCCAATTGAATTAATAAATTGGAAACAAATATTTTAATTTATATTTTTATATTATGCATATAATTTAAATCCAAATATGATTTAATAATTTGGAATGTAAATGAAACATATCACTTGAATAATAAATAATAAAATTTATCTATAAATTGTTTTAGTTGTGATAATAATAATTATAATAATAATATAGAATAACGTAAAAGTAAATAATAATATCCATATAAAATGAAATGAATTGCATGAATAGTATAAAATAATTTCCGTAACAAAATAAATTAGCCATTGAAAACTATATAGAGAGTGTTGAAATTCACATATTTTAAACAAAGTTTTACAATGGAAGTTCATTTAAAATGGATGAGCTGAATACATTCAACGTAGCGTTGTATAAATATTGATTTATCAAAATTAACTGGAAAGTTATTTATTTCGCTGTCATATCAAACCAAAGAGCGACATTTTCGACAAAAACTTAAATCACTGCTGAACGAGCCAATATGTTTTGGAACAATTCATGCAATAATAATCACCATAATTGGAAAATGCATATACAGCATTTTTTATTTCTCGTTCCGTGCAATGTTTTGTAAATATTTGTTTATTAACTTTATGATGTATAATAAATTTACATGTATGTACATGGTCATATTTTTATATTTATATTATACATTTTGATGTGTTCATCATACATATATGTTTCTTAACAGTTTTTTTGTATATTTATTATTATAATTATTTTTTAAACAGATTGTATAAATAATTAATTGTTTGAAGAAAACAAATAATAATATATTAGGTACTGGGGGTATTACTAGTGTTATATTTATTATTATAAGAAATGTTTATTTACAGACTATCACTAAATTTATATTCAGACTTAAAACTACTTATTTACATATGTACTATTTATTTCTACATTTATTTATTTACACTATTTGCAACTAATTTATACCACTTATGATGACTTTCGCATCATATTTCTGTATAACACCCGAGCTGCCATTCCAGCTGATGTTAACTCATTGCCCATCATTTAGTAACTGTCTCTGGCGACCACAGAGACCCTTTATATAGGCTACAGTTTAATTCCAGAACCTTCTATGTTGCCGATATTCTGGAATATTGCAGAAACATACTTGTTGATGCTTACGTATGTCATTAGTCAGATCAACCACGGTCATGCATATACAAAGATACAGTAAGAATTAAAGAAAAAAGCTCATTATATTGAATATCATCAATAATATCAAATGAAAATAGGAGATGATCCAGTTCCTCAGTGCTTATACATGAGCCGTTTCAATTAAAATCATTACATCTTAATAAATTGTACTGAGTCTTCTGTGGGCATTTGGTAGAACATTTTTACCCAATCCTATCATTACATCTATTGAAATATTACATTGTGTAACTAATTGTCAAGAGTTAAGTATATTAATTTCTCAAAGGATATGATAACTTACTTACAATATCGGGATTAAATTATCACTTTATTCTCCACATGCATAAATAACTATATAACTATTATATATTCATCAAAAGTTAATGGTTAAAAATATTAATCTTATATATAT
>NEEE01001450.1:201370-212045 GCA_002278615.1 Pogonus chalceus
TTTAAAAAAAATATATACTTTTTTACTTTTAAATTAAAAATTTAATATAATTTAAATAACGAATTATTTAATAGTACTAGGCCTAAATTTTTTTTATTAAAATATATTTCAAAGTTGAATGACCAATAGACTATTGGTCATTATTCCGATTTTCATTGGAATAACTTAAGACCTGCTACCACGTTTTCTTTAATGAATTTGACAGATTAGATTGCAAAAAGGATTTTGCAAATTTGTTTATTTCATCTAGTATTTTAAACTGAATTTATTTATCGGAATAATAAATGTAATAAGTTGGGAATTTAAAATTATTCACCATTTTTTAAATGACTTTGACAAACGACATTTAAAAAAGTTTTTACAATATTTTTTAATTTTTAATATTTCATCTGTTACATTTTATTATTTAATAACAATTTAAAATTTATTTTAAGTTACATTCATTAAAAAAGAAAATGATTGCAAATATTATTAAGAAAATTGGTAAATTAAAAATGAATTTATTTATTCAAATTATAAATGTAGTAAGAAATTAGTCAAACTTTCAGCATTAAGAAAATATAACAGACCAATTTTTCTCCTGATGATTAAGCTAATACCCAAGTCAATTAATAAAAAATGAATTTGTTTAATTATAGTCATTTTGTCTTGCGCAAAACGTAATAAAGTTTCCAATAAATTACAATTGATGAGGAACCTGGATTAATGATAAATTTCGAGTGATTAGAAAATTACTTTTGTGTGATAAATGCTACAGAATTGTATAAGTTTCTATGCATATTAGCGATAATAGCAATTTGAAATGATTCACACGATTAAAACTTTCGATTTAGAATTATATATTGAACGCTTGAATTTAATAGTAGTTCACAAGTGGGATTTGGATAGTGGATTAGCCGATTAACGGAAACGGAAATTACCAGGTTTCAATTGCGGTAGTTATACTGTGATCTATATTAATATAATCCGACTGGCATATTACACTGTTGTACTATATTATTTCATCTTTTGTTTTATTTCCATTTTATTTCAAATGTATATTGATATTTCATTTATATAAAACAAGCATTTCTTTTTTTTTTAATTCAATGAATTTTAATAAATTCAATTTGCAATTCGCTTAAAGGGAGTAAAATTGCTTCGTTTATTTTATTGTATGATTTTTAACATTTATTTAAAAACAAATTTCATTTATAAATTCAAATTGTAAAAATCTGTCTTAAATAAAATAATCAACAACTTAACGCCTTGAAGTCAAAATGATTTAAATACCAAAAATTTATTAATAAATACCAATTTTTAGAAAAAATAATTATAAAAACATATTCTTAATAGTTTTGTTATTAAGATACAACAGACATATAAAATTATTTCAGACTGGAAAAATAATAAAATATAATTTTTTGGAAGAATTAATAATATTTGTAGAAAGTCTTGCCAAAGGTAACAGCACAAATATATTCTTTATTTTGTTTTAAGATTACAAACAAAAAAAAAAAACAAGAAACATTTAATTTTCAAAGTTTATATATTTATTTCTACTTAAAATTATTAAATAATATTCAGCTTTTTGTTTGAATGAAATCAATAAATTCATATAACAAATTAACATCAGAATGAACTTTTTTGTTAATATAAAATGTTAATAATGCAAAACAAAACTTATAGGCAATTCATTCATTTCTTAATTTTTTTTTTAAACTAAATTACGAGAATGATATGTATTCTACTCTCGTAATAGTTATTTACATACCAAGGGCGGGAACGATTGGTTCACGGAAAAGTGTTTGGCTTCGGAACGAATCCGGGAACCAAGTTCACGCAAGAGGTATGTACAATATTTTTTGTACGAAAAGTTTAAAACTATTAATTAATTATTTATATTATTTTTAATGGTTATGTTTGACGTTTCATAGGTTACTGCTGTCAAATCAGACAGAATGTGTTGCCAACTGTGTTAATGAAATGCACTAAATTTATACTTAAAAATTAAATTTCATTCAATAATTTATCACTTTTTATAATTATTATTAGGAAAAGTAAAGTTTGAAAAACTATACTTTTTTATTATAAATACAGTTTTTTAATAGATACCTTTAGAAATAGGAGTGTTTTTTTAAGAAATTTCCCGTAAGACTTTCTGGTTACAATGCGGAAAATAGAAATTTCAGATGTTGCTAAGGTAACGCAAATCAACACTTTACAATGCATGAGTACAAAAAAGTACTTTTATTATTTGTTTCTTTTTAATTATGATATCAATAATTCATATTTCATATTCAATATTCATTTCTTCGAAATCTTTATTAAGTTACACAAATATTGCTTTTTTAACACTTCATGAAGTTTGCAAAACTTTTATTATAAAGATTATTTTTTGTTGTGATATCTTGTGGTAATTTAATTTCTTTCATGAAAAAAGGTTTTAAATAATTTCTTCCGGAAATGAGACTCTCAACAGATAAATTTTTGATCTAAAATACGTCTAATTCGTGATTTTCATTATAATTGTTATAGACGTTTTTAATGAATTGAGTATGTATAAGAATTATGAAATAAAATATATGCATACCAAACTGATAAACAATTCAAATTTAAGTGAATGAAGTAAATAATAACTAACAAAAAAAATGGAAAATATTCCATTGTTTGATGAAAAGATATTTGAAGAAATTTATATTGTGATATATACGTTGGATACAAAAGGTTTTCCACGGGGAAAATACTACTTTAAATCTGGACAAATATAAGAAGCCGTTTGAGATTCCTTTATTTTGAGAAAAATGTTTTGTAGAACGTCTTGGGAATTCGCTTTGTCAATATTACAAATAGGAACACTTTACTACTTATGTATCCTATAGTTTGTTCAAGTAAACAAAAAAGAATCGTTTATTGTTGTTACAAAATTATTTGATTGATAGAAAATATACTTTTCTGTGCACCATTTATATTTAAATCTAATGAATAATATAAATAACAATGGCATTCTTTCGAAAATGCATAATGCACTTTTGATATAAAAAGCATGACAGCTATGTATCAATTAATTATGCTACTATATTAGATTTGAAAATGTTTTATTTCATTTTGGTGGTTACTTGAGAAACAATGACTCAGCGTGCTTTGTCAATCCATCAAGTATTTATGAATGTGAATAACAAGAAAATGACAATACTACGATAAAGTAGATGGCTTTTCCGGTGGTGTTTGTGTGCACAAATTTCACAGATGTGTTTGACTTACAATCGACTATTAATCAACTTTAGATGTTATTAAGATGTTTTTGTAAGATAAAAACTGCAAGTATAAAAAAATTAAGTCTTGTTTTATGATAAAACTCTTTTTCCTTCGTAATTGTAGATATTGATTTTTGGTTTAAAATATTTAAAATTTATTTTATTTAAGAAATAATGTATATTTCGTACGTTAATTAAAAATTTTGGCATATTGTTAAATGCGCTGTCATTTTAAAATGCGCTCGGATATTTAGAAAATTATCTAGCATTTTTTAATAAACCTGATATTTTTTAGATTCATTATATTGAGTTAATGCACTTTTAAGCTTATTAGAAAACAGGAAATCGTTTCTCAAACAGCTTAGTTTAATCTTAGCTTATTGTAAAATGTCGGCGCGGCATCTTGGAAACTACAGCACGGTTGAGTTATTTCTAAGATATTCAAAAACAAGATGATAACCTTTTATATTATTCAAATTTAATTACAAAATATAAATTGTAATAATTATTATCAAAACATAGTTTACATGTGGCTTCTTAATTTCTTAATATTAGTTTTATAACAATATTTATTCTTATAATCTTATATTTACAAGATATACTCGTCCTTTAGTTTACAAGAGTTTATATATATGTATACCCGTATATTTTCCACATTCATTTTACGCAGCTTTGATTAAAATTCCTTTTATATACAGGTAACAAAGCTCATAATTTTTGGTATTAATGTATTTACTTTGTTTAGGCTTAATTTTTTGTTATATTTGCAGTTTATTTATTAGGTACAGAAAATAACAATATTGTTGCGATAATTTTTACTCATTTATCATCAAAGTTAGTTAAATACTTGATTGATATGAGTTAAATTAGAAAAAAAAGCTTGTTTCACACTTTTTAGTATTTAGAGCTTTTTTAATTAAATACAAACTTTAAATAATTGTTGCTTTGAATCTTTAACTTTATAAACTAAACTTTAGAAAGTGTCATTTTTTATTGATTTTGTCAATCAATTTTAAATACAATAATGCTTAGCTTAGTTTATATAATAAATTATTCTCAAAAGATTGTTTCATATACAAAGTTTTCTAATAAAAACTCTAAATAAATTCATGTTTATTTAAGAAAAAAAGGTAATTTTAAATTTTCTCTGGTTCATAATACATAATTAGATTTTCTTATTACAGCAAGCAAAAGTTAAATATGAAATTTAATATAATTTTCATTTCTTTTACAAACCAATAGATTATTAAGAAACATTTATAAATAACGGTTTTAAATTTTAAAATTATTTTGAATCTTTAAACGGCTAGTAGTACAATTGTATTTACTATAACTTGGACAGCTCGCTTCAAATTCTGAATGCAACTGATTCAAGGTCTTTCAATTAAAAGTTTTAAAAGTGATATTGTAAGCAGAGCTTTAGATAATGTAAGAAGTAGTTTCATTACTATTTTATTTTTACAAATACATTTATCTAATTTTCGATATGTAAAATTATAGAAAAAAGATACTTCGCGTAAATTGAGGAATGGATGTGTAAGTTAATAAACTAATTAAAAGAAAAGTTTCATTTATATTATTTTTATTATAAATATTATAAAGTTTACGGAATTTATTTTGACGATATAATATAATTAAACATAATATTTTTAGTTTTTAAAGTGCAATTAATAAATAAACTAAAAATAAACATAATTAATTATTTATTCAAAAATTGAATTAAAAAATTCGCGTTTAATTAAATGAATTTTTAGTTAGTTCTGCTTTTCATTTTTCTATTTTAAGCTTACCACTAATTATAAAGCTATTCCAAACAGTTTTTGTTATTGTTTCAATAATTAAATTCGTAATAAAAAACGCACTTTTAAGCTTTATTACGCAGTTTTCTCAATTTCTTAAGAAAATCTTTTTACATTTCAACGATGATTAGCAAAACGTCTTTATTTCTTGAACACTGTATAAGTTGAATAAAAGACATGCCTGAAGCACTCGTCATCTTTATTAAATAAATTGTGGTAAAAAAGCTTCTTCCATTTACTTTTTACCTCATTTTTCATCAAAGGTCTAGGCTAAGTAATAAGGTATTATTACGCTTTGTCCGAAAAAAAAAAAAAAAAAATGAAAAGCCGAAAAAACGTATTTGTACTTTCTTTTATATATAAAAAAGAAATTTGAAATCTAATAATAACGTAAAAACTCGTCTAAAAGTATCAGAAATATTTGTTTTAGTTTAAAATTATATTATATAAAAGCCGAAAAAACGTATTTGTACTTTCTTTTATATATAAAAAAGAAATTTGAAATCTAATAATAACGTAAAAACTCGTCTAAAAGTATCAGAAATATTTGTTTTAGTTTAAAATTATATTATATAAAAGCCGAAAAAACGTATTTGTACTTTCTTTTATATATAAAAAAGAAATTTGAAATCTAATAATAACGTAAAAACTCGTCTAAAAGTATCAGAAATATTTGTTTTAGTTTAAAATTATATTATATAAAAGCCGAAAAAACGTATTTGTACTTTCTTTTATATATAAAAAAGAAATTTGAAATCTAATAATAACGTAAAAACTCGTCTAAAAGTATCAGAAATATTTGTTTTAGTTTAAAATTATATTATATAAAAGCCGAAAAAACGTATTTGTACTTTCTTTTATATATAAAAAAGAAATTTGAAATCTAATAATAACGTAAAAACTCGTCTAAAAGTATCAGAAATATTTGTTTTAGTTTAAAATTATATTATATAAAAGCCGAAAAAACGTATTTGTACTTTCTTTTATATATAAAAAAGAAATTTGAAATCTAATAATAACGTAAAAACTCGTCTAAAAGTATCAGAAATATTTGTTTTAGTTTAAAATTATATTATATAAAAGCCGAAAAAACGTATTTGTACTTTCTTTTATATATAAAAAAGAAATTTGAAATCTAATAATAACGTAAAAACTCGTCTAAAAGTATCAGAAATATTTGTTTTAGTTTAAAATTATATTATATAAAAGCCGAAAAAACGTATTTGTACTTTCTTTTATATATAAAAAAGAAATTTGAAATCTAATAATAACGTAAAAACTCGTCTAAAAGTATCAGAAATATTTGTTTTAGTTTAAAATTATATTATATAAAAGCCGAAAAAACGTATTTGTACTTTCTTTTATATATAAAAAAGAAATTTGAAATCTAATAATAACGTAAAAACTCGTCTAAAAGTATCAGAAATATTTGTTTTAGTTTAAAATTATATTATATAAAAGCCGAAAAAACGTATTTGTACTTTCTTTTATATATAAAAAAGAAATTTGAAATCTAATAATAACGTAAAAACTCGTCTAAAAGTATCAGAAATATTTGTTTTAGTTTAAAATTATATTATATAAAAGCCGAAAAAACGTATTTGTACTTTCTTTTATATATAAAAAAGAAATTTGAAATCTAATAATAACGTAAAAACTCGTCTAAAAGTATCAGAAATATTTGTTTTAGTTTAAAATTATATTATATAAAAGCCGAAAAAACGTATTTGTACTTTCTTTTATATATAAAAAAGAAATTTGAAATCTAATAATAACGTAAAAACTCGTCTAAAAGTATCAGAAATATTTGTTTTAGTTTAAAATTATATTATATAAAAGCCGAAAAAACGTATTTGTACTTTCTTTTATATATAAAAAAGAAATTTGAAATCTAATAATAACGTAAAAACTCGTCTAAAAGTATCAGAAATATTTGTTTTAGTTTAAAATTATATTATATAAAAGCCGAAAAAACGTATTTGTACTTTCTTTTATATATAAAAAAGAAATTTGAAATCTAATAATAACGTAAAAACTCGTCTAAAAGTATCAGAAATATTTGTTTTAGTTTAAAATTATATTATATAAAAGCCGAAAAAACGTATTTGTACTTTCTTTTATATATAAAAAAGAAATTTGAAATCTAATAATAACGTAAAAACTCGTCTAAAAGTATCAGAAATATTTGTTTTAGTTTAAAATTANTAGGCTACTTACTCATATTTCAAAAATAATTAAAAATTATTATAAAAAAAATAATAATTATCTTATTTTAATGAAAATAAATTTGAAAATGATAAATAAGCTTAACAAATTTGTTACTATTTGGCAAGTCTGTAACAAAAACTTTTTTTTCTATATTTTATCCAAAATCTGTTCACAATATCATTTTTTAATATCATATTTTGAAGAGCTTTGAAATAGAAAAAGTGGTAGAATTTTAATAGAGCTCATAATTTGAAGCATATGCTATGTATCTAATTCTCATTCAAATATTTTAATGAGTGACAGCTTGCTTCAAACCTCGAGCTCTATTAAAAATGCACCACCTCTGCTGCTTTAATAACATATTTTTTCCTATTCAAGGTCCTTAAAAACAATTCTAGAATTTCAACTGCTGCTTTGGGTATTAATTATTGATCGATGATTTTATTTAAATAAGAAACTAATTTAAACTCTATGCACAATTGTATTTTATTTAATTTTTAAGGTTTTCAAAGTTTAATCTTTGAAATAAAAACAATATATAAAAAGAAACTATTATATTATATAGTTTTATTATTAAAAGTTATGAAAAACAATATTTTTATACTTATTTATTAGAACTTAAATTTGAAAATATCCTAAATGTAAATAATATCACTTATATGTAGAATAAGGTCCTTGGGGTAATATCCAAAGAAATGAGGTTAGTGAATGGTCTATTCTCACAAGCAAGCTGTTACTTCGGCAAACATCCCTTAGGGCTTATTACCTATTATCGACATCTTCTCCCTATTGGAATACCCGAAGCGTTAAACAGAGTATACCCGCGAGACGGCTTTGTCATATTTTTATATAACTTTGACATTACCCCATACTCTTTTATTTGCTGTTACATATATTTCGTGTTAAATCTTGTTTTAAATGTGTTAATATTAAATTATTTTAAACAACGAAATTAATTTTTTGATACGGTATTTTTGTTTGAATTAATAAACTTTTATTAAATAAACAATTTATTTTAATTAGAAAATATTTGTATATGTTTTATTTACGTTGTTAAACACAAAATTTAAACATTTATGCAATATAAATATTTATTTAAAAATAAATAACTAAAATCATATATAAGTTAAACTGCGATTTATATTTAAATAATATAAAAAATGAACCTTTTATTTCTATTTTTCTTTCACTCTTTCAAACTACTCATATCTTTCAAAATTTTGATTTGTAAGATTTTATATTAATCAAGTGCAAGATGTAAAGCTAGCTGTCCAAGTCACATAAATATAGTAACCGAAAATTTTGATTTAAAGCGAGTTACAGCCTGTTTCAAATTCTATATTCTGATTCATTACCAGCTGTTTCGAGATCATTCAAAACAATTTTAGACCTTCATTTCCATAAAAACTGTAAAATTAAGTTTTTATCGGTAGACTTATATACCCAATTTATTAAATAATATTTAAAATTTGTTTCATGAAGTATAAAATGTACTTTATTTGATGTTCTAATCTTTGACGAATGAAAAGTTAAACTTCTATAAAATAAAACATGCTTGACTAATCAAAGAATAATAATATCTCTTCTGCTTGAAAAGTTTTGAAGTGTTTATTAACTTGTAAGTCTTTCAAATGATTTTCGGTGTTTACAAACAGTTACAAAACAAAGTTGAACTAAGCGAAATGAAATCAAATGCAGTACAAATATTTACTAGTGACTAAAAGTTTCAAGAAGTAGTGAATAAAATGTTTTTAAAGTAAACACCTATTAATGATGTATAACAATATTTTTATATTCAAAAAAAGTAAGCGAAATTCAACAATGCAAAATTTATTTCAAGTTTTTTTTCTGTTTAAACGTATGATAAAAGGGAAAGTAAATATAAATATGCAATAAATCACAAAGAACAATGGTATAAGAGAGAATAGGTAAGAATTTGAGCAAAGTCATAAATATGGGTATTACTTTGGCATCCTGGTAATTTCTAATGCCTCGTTTGTCGGGCTGTGACCGCATTACACCTGGATTCTTGGCCCAGTAAATCAGGATTGATGTACGAGCCATTATCACTCTAGGCCTTGCAGACACATCTAAGAAGCTTGAAATTTAGGAACAGGAATCCTGGGAGTCATTAACTAAACTAAATGTGCTGCGACGTTTCTAATGTGATTTTAGTTTGAAGCTTTTCAGATTATGTGAAATATTTCACTTTTCAAAAAATTCCAATTTATTATTCTTCTTTCTTTCCCACTGGGAATTTAAATAAAATTTTACAGAAAAAATGTTTAATTTAAATAGAAAATACTTCTTTAAATATTTAAACTTAAAAATAATTTTTTATTTACAAAAATTTCAAGCAATCAAACTTAAATTTATAGTTGATTCATATTTTTTAAGATTTGAAAAAATTCATAAGGAAATTTTATTAAAAATAAGACTTTTGTAATAAAAAGTAAACAAATAAAAGCAAAATTGTTTTTCTTTTAAATTATTGAATTAATTAAATTTAAAATATCAGATTTTTTTTTATTATTGTGATATTTAAAATATTTAAGTAAAATCCTTGAATTAATTATAAAGTATTATATCATAAATCTCAAGAAATATTATTGATGAAGAATCTAAATTAATATTTTATTCAGTTTGGAATATGAGTTTTAAACTAATTTAAGTAAAACTCTTAAATTTATTCCAAACTTTTATTACATTATAAAAATTAAGAAATATATTTCAAGGGAAAACATGAAATGAAATCAAAATTAATATTATTTATATTAAAAATTTAATTTTAAGTATTATTCCTTTTCAATTTATACTTATATCACGTGTTCAATATAAGAAATTTTTATCTTTTTTGATAATGGCGTTAAAACTAAAATGCGCATAAAATAATTTAACATATATTTAAAATAAACCGAGTAATTTATTAAATTTTTTAACACTTTAACGAGTGCAAACATGTTTATTTTATGTAAGAAATTAAAATATTTCTTTAAGGTAATAAATATTATCTAAAACCAGCCCATAACTAATTTTATTAATTGAAAATTTGCCGAGCAAACAAAAACAACTTTTCTTTAAATCACAAAAATTTCGACGAGCGAAAAAAATTTTGTTTATGTTCCTCATTTATTTCTCAATCTATTTTATAATAAAACTGATCAATATTCGATTAACTAGTGTCCTTCTCCACTCCAAATGGTGCTTGATGGACTAGTTCAAACCTCTTTTGAGCCAGCTCTGTTAAGATCAATCTTACTAAATATAGATTAGTATATACTTAATTTCTTCATATTTTTCTTTCTTATAATGTAGTAAAAATAGCAACTTCGGTTAATATTTAAACTAATTTCGATAAAAAAAAAAAAAATTTAAGAAAGTCAACAGTTATTATTTTTTGAAGCTAAAAATATATTCTATAAAATATTATTA
>NEEE01001450.1:218548-230122 GCA_002278615.1 Pogonus chalceus
AAAATCAAAATAAATAAAATTTATTATTGCTGTCGGAATGGCATTCCAAAATAATCAACTTTTCTTTACTAACTGGACCAGAAAGATGTAATTAGTTCAACTAAGTAAGAGTTTGCGTCTTGCTGATATCCAGTAAATTCAATTAATTATAAGATCCGAGAAAATTTCCTGATCGTGTAAATGAGAACGCGTAAATTGAGACTGTTTTGGTCGAGGTTTGCAATAATAAATATTGATAACTTATATTTTTAAATAGAAATTAATAAAAATAAACTTTTAACAATGGTTTTAAATGTTTATTAAATTCAATATCCTTTAAACAAAACTGGGGAAGAAACAAAAAATAAGAGAAAAAATATTTGTAATATAATATAATAAGATACTATTATAATCAATATATTTCTTACCTAAATATTTTGTTGTAATAATAAAACATGTGTTTCGGCTGGAATTTAATACTTTTTTTCAATATAGCTTCATTATCCTTTTTTCCGTATATATTAAGGCAACTGCTTTGATATGCTGTATCTTGCTTATATAAGGTTTACCGCAACATTCCTGCGTATACATTAAAGAGGAAATACTATTTCGGTTCATAAAAATCTGGTAAATAACTTAATTATATGAATTAAAAATTTATTCTTTATATACATATATGTATATTTACAGTATTTGATTTAACTTACCAGTAGGTTCATGCATATAATAAGTTCAAACAAGAAATTATGTAACTGATATTCAAATAATTATTCAGAAAGTTTCAAAGTTTAGTTAGTTAATTAAACAAGATATATAAACTGTAAATAAGAACGATTAATGTAAATTATTTCTCCAAATCAACAGATTTTAATTACCTTAATTTATTAATTGTTTAAATCATGTTTTAATTTTATTTTTTATCCGTATTCTTAATATAATTCCATTAAAATAAAAATTTTTTCTTGTAAGAGTACTCTTAAAAAAATTTCATTTAATAATATGTAATAATATATTACACAAAGGAATGTTAAATTATTTAAGTATAGTATCTCAAAGTAAAATTCTTTTATGTCATTAAAATTTTATACAAAAATAATTTATGTATGTTCTTACACTTGTTCAAAACATTAGTTCTTAATATCTTAAGAAAATGAATACTCTTATTTACTCTTTTTTCTTACAACAGAAATTTAAGATTTTGGTTAGATTTAGTAAAAAACGGCTACAAAATATAGCTCGTACAACTTTATTATGTAAAATATTGAAGTTAGTAGTGAAATAGTTATTTGTGTATTAAGAGCGCAAAGTGGGACATCGTCGATCGAGAGATTGTTGCATTTTCTCGACATCGACAATGTCCATTTGCGCTCGAAATACACACAAGATTTTTTCTACAGTCGCCACAAACTTTAAGAGATATTTGAAATTTGTTTTTGGTGTTACTGTGATGTCACACTATTGCTATCTTTGCACACTATAGAGTGTGGTGCGGAGTGAGATAGGAATATTAGTTTCGCCGTGACATCATATTGATATTATATATCAATTGTAGTTAAACTGAACACAATTGATTTTTTAATATTTTTTTTTTATAAATTAAACGAACTTTATTTTAAAATAATAAAAAAAATCATTTGTCGTTATTTTCTATTCTTACTGAGCTATTCAATCTAATCTAAGCATTTTTAATTTCGTTTTTGTAAATGAATGCCCTATTTTATTTCTATACTCCTTAGCAGGGCATATTTTGTTTGGTTATGTAATATACTAACAGAGCAATTATATGTCAGATTGACTTGTGAAGGTAATAAATGTATAGGTAGCGACAGTGGTATTAATTTTTGACTAAACATTTCCATTAAGAATGTAAACAAATAACATTTTATAAAAATTTGAACAGCGAGCATTTTTTCTACTTTGTCGCTCTAGAGCGGTAAAGTACCATTTTGCGCTTACAAAAGAGGGCGCGAAACGCCTACTTTGTATAACGACTGTAGAAAAAATTATGTTTTGTATTTCAATTTAATACTTTATATAATATCGTATTTAAACCAAGTAACTTTTGAAATCGGATCTTCAGAGAAAAATTTAGTTATTTTTGACTTCTAAAAGTAAATCATAACCAGAAATCAGAATAATGCAGTGCAATACATAATAAAAAAAAGTATAAAGGAAACAATACAAGAATAAGTAAAGTTAAGTGCATCAAAATTAGTAAATATAAGTAAGATTATTTAGAGAAAACTGCTTGCTACAAAACGATTAGAAATGTTCTACAAAAACAAAAAAAGTGTTTCATGGTCGCGTAGCTAGGAAAAACTTTATATTAATCAAATTAACAAAATCATAAGGCTTAATTTTGCAAGGACACTAGTTCTTAAAGCATAAAAATTTGCAAATTTAATAAAACTGAAGAATATTTTGAGAAAAATTATTTGTAGTGAAACTATATGCTCTACGAAAAACTTTGTATTAGTTAAGTTAACAAAATCAAAAGACTAAAGTTTATAAAAATACTAGTTAATAACGTCTTTCAAACTTTATTCCAGAAATAATGGAACAACTTTTATACTTCTTATACTAAATTTTTGTAACAGCATAGATATAGATTTGTTGAAATATTGTAAATTTTTTAAATAAATTCTTAATATGTAAATATAGTCCGAAAATATAGAATAAATTTAATATTTACAAAAAATGTATATTTATTTATAAATGTAAGAGTAACAAATAAGGGAAATTCATAACTGTTGGCGAGAAAAAAAATCATTGCTAGATTGGTACGTTGACGCGAACAAAATCGCCTCTGCAGCAACGCAATATCCGGTTCACGTTCGTTTATGTCTACCATCTTATATCCAAAGCATAACATCATTCCGCATAGTTAAAGTTGGGGAGTTTGGTTGGAGCAAATAACTGCAAAGATAGTATTTTTCTTTGCGCTGTCCTCCGTTTACGTGACTGAAATTCCACGGTTATCATGGCCAAGGAATCGCAAGCGTTCTAACTTGACATCACCGGACTTATTGAAAGTAACATGCGGTTACGGGCTGCGTCTGCTCTAAATATTCAACAATTCGGTTTAGCTGAACATATCGATGTTCTCCGTTATTTCTTATTGGACTATTCAATTTATATTTTAAAGTATAATGTTTATTTAAATGGTTGACAGTTGGAATGCGTTTTTCTTCAACCAATACCAATTTAAAACAAATGGAACTCTATCGAATACTTCTCAACAAAACTCGATACAAGATTCTTAAAAGTTAACTTTGGTAAATTTTGTGCAATCATTTCCAAATAAAATAAATTCTAAGATTTAAAGGCAGTGATGTAATTCTTAAGAAATGTAGAAAGCAAGACACGCATGGACCGCATAAAACATGAAATATTCATAAAAAGCTAAATACTACTCGAGTAGAATACACAATCTCAAGAACAGTTGAGGTGGCTTAGATATATTCGTATTAATAGAACGGAAGAAGAAAGAAAAGTGAGGAAAACAGGATGTAGTAAAACCAAAACAGAAATAACCTAAAAAATGATAAAAATAAATGTTAAAATATCTATTGTTTTTCATATTTCGTTTACAAAAACAATACATAAATATCATGTTTCAATTTTTTAATTATTTTATATGTAAGCCCCATGTTTGGAATATTTTATTTTATTGCTTTGGTTTTGTATTTATGGTTTATAATTGTTTGTTTCAATTTTACAATTAAATATTATGGCAAATTCTTTATATTAAATTACAACGAATGAAAAGATACAATGATAAAATTTTCATTGCGCTATAAAATATTTCTCATTAATGTTAGGACAAATATTTAAATACAAAAGTTGTTCAGAATTAAAATGTGCAACCAATGAGCCACTTTTTAATGATATACAGCTATCTTATCACGAGGTACAGGTAAATTATAATTTCCATCTTTAAGCAATTTACAGAGTTTTAACACTTTGTTTTCTTTCAATTGTTATTTTACTGTTTAGAAGATTAAAATAATGGATATTTTTATTTCGAAATAAAATAAATTCGGTATGAAAAATTAGACAAACCCATTAAAATGTTAATTGTGAAGTGTAATTTAAAATTTTAATTAAATCTTTACGAATATACAAACTCAAATTAATAATTTCATTGACATTTTATTTAATTAATTTTTTAAATATATTATTAAAAGGGGTTTTTTTTGGATGTACATTTCATTCTGAACAACTTTTGTAATTAAATATTTGTCCTAAAATTAATCGCGTAAAATTTATACTTTACGGAATATGGACCCATATAAAATATTCTTAAATCTATCAGACTTATTGGAAATAGATTAAAAAAAAATTAAAATAAAAATCATTAAAAAAAAAAATAATAATTTGCTCTGAACAGTTAATAATTTAAAAAAAATATTTTCTGTTTATTATAAAATAATAAAAATGGTGAAATCTAACTAATCGACAATCAAATATTCATATATTCCAAATGAGAGATATATTTGAAAATTATTATTGATATATAGAAATGTAAATACCCATTGTGATATGATATGATACAATATGGTAAACTTGGGACTATTCTAATTACCATTTCCGCTAACAAGGTTTACATCATCGTCGTATCTTATTACTAACACACAAACATACATTTACAAACATCCCAAGCGGCTAGCTATAAAATGTTTTTCCATCCCTAAAACCGTGCTTAAATTCTACAAATAAATTAAAGTTCTTTTTCGGTTTTTACGTTATAATGAATTATGTATGAAACGAATTTTTTAAATTACATTTAGTTTAGGATAAATGAATTAGATATTTTCGCAACGGCTGAACAAAATGAATCTCCGAATACTTTTAATTTATGCATTTGGATAAAGTTAAAGGGAATATTATTTTATCATATTATATTCAGAAATATGCAATTTAAATTTTAATAATATTTGCAGAGTTTTCTTGGATTTTTTTTTTTTTTTTTTATTCCATGAAGTTATAGTAATGAAATGACACACTAACGACGGTACAACCCGACAAACGTGATGAAATATTGAAGAACACGTAGATGCTTGTCGCTTTTTCTTTACTATTACATCTCTACTATATTATAACCGATTTTGGATCGATATTATTTGACACATTTAAGAACCCAGGTGTACGTGTTCTACATCTTTTATCTGAATTTATGGAGTAACTTTTCTTTCATATTTTATTACAATTAATGCAGTGTACTGTAGAATTTTAAAGGTTAAACTTGACAGAACTTGTTTGGGCTATAGTAATCAGCAATATGTATTATTGCTCTAAATGTTTCTAATGTATGGCAGTTTTTCCTCATAATGTTTGAAACACATAAAATAAAATTTGTTTTCATTAATTTTGATAGTTAAGAAACTTATGGATCAATCCTTCAGTTTACGCGAAATATCGGTTCTACTTCGATTTGTTTTATTGCATAAATATAGTCATATAACTAGTTAATTTATTGCTATGTTATTGTACGAAAATAAGTTTTTTAGACGTATAGATAAAATAAAACATTAAATATAGATACAAAATAACAAAATTCAACAAAAGATATTCAAATAAAATATTGTTGTAAAGGAAGAGAAATCAATTAAAATTTGATTACAGTATACAGTTGTTGCATGAAAGACTAAATTTAATTTTTAACCTCATTTCGTATTCTGCTGCGAGTACAGTTTAAACCTAAATAAAGGAATAATTGTTGTAAGTTTTATAACCAAAAGTGTAGTAACCTTTGGGTTTTATGAATTAGTCTCGAAATCAGTAGTTAAAAATTTAAATTTATTATCTCACTGATATAACGCAAATTGGATTATCAAATTTGTATACTAATGGCTGTGTTTTATAGGTTTTAATTAAAATTGTTACTGTTTTATGTATACACTTTTACAATTATTGTACTAGTACCTGTATTTTATTATAAGTTTGCATGCACGATTTTTAGAAATTATATTTGTCTTATTTTCTGTTATTAGCTTTATGATATATACAAATAATAAGTACTACCTACATTTTATTTAATATATATATATATATATTAAAAATAAACCCGTATATATTCTATATTTATTTTACGCTGCTTTGATTAAAATTCTCTTTATATAAAAGTAACAAAGCTCATAATTTTTTGTATAAGTGTAATTATTTAAAATTCATTTACTTTAATAATGTAAAATTAATAACAGAAAAATATAATGCCATTATTTATTTATTAGGAAAATTGTTTCTTTTTTTTTCTGAAAATTATTTAGTTACAAATTAAAATAACAATATTTTTCACAGAATTTTTACTTTGTTATTATCAAGTTTAGTTAAGTTTAATTAGAAAAATACTTGTTTTACACTTTTAAGATTTTAAAGCTTAAATAAATAAATTCAAACTGTAAGTAACTGTTGCTTAAAATCTGTAACTTTGTTAAGTTTAGGAAAATGACATGTTTTTATTGATTTTGTCAATCAGTTTTTAATACAATAATGTTTAGCTTAGTTTATATACTGAACTCTTCTGAAAAGATTGTTTCACTTACAAAGTTTTCTAACAAAAACCCAATATAATTCAATGTTTATTTAAGAAACGAAGATAATTTTAAATTTTCTCTTGTTTATAATACATAATTGGGTTTTCTTATAATATCAAGCAAAAAATTAAACATAAAAATTAATAAAATTTTATTCTTCATAGAAACTAATTGAATATTTAGAAATTGGTTTAAACAAGGTTTCAAAACCTTTACCTTCAAACGAGTGGTAGTACGATTGTATTTAATATTTGATGCAAGTTGTCTCTTATTTTAAATTATAATCAATAATTATTTGTTAAAGGTAACTTGGAGAGCTTGCTTCAAATTTTAAATGCAAATGATTCAAGGTCTTTAAAATCAAACTTTTAAAAGTGATATTGTAAGCAGAGCTTAAGATAATGATAGAAATAGTTTTGTTACTGTCTCATTTTACTAAGGTATAATTTCAAATATATTTATCTAATTTTTAGTTATTATTTTCAAGAACATACGTATATTTCTCTAATTGCACGCTTTGAGAATATTGTTGATGTATAGGTGTATGTTACAAGAGTAAGTCCATTTTTATTTTTCTGCTTTTTCATTAATCTCGAATTATAAAAATAAAATAAAAAGCAATTATATATTGAGAATAAGTAATTCTTTGTAGTTTTCTTTGTGCTTACAAAACAATAAAACTTGAGTAATCCTGGAAAAAAAAAAAAAAAAAAGTAAGAAATGAAGAATGTTACGTATGAATTTCTAGTTTGATACTAAACATTCGCACATTTTGATCCAACACAGGTGTGCAACACACATTGGCACTTGTGTAAGAAGATTAACAGCTTTTTTCAGCGTTCGCAATTCCCCCAACGACCATATAAATATCTCGCTCACCGCTCAGAAACATACCGAATAGAAGTTAGTCGAATAGCTTGACTGTTCGTTCGGTTCGAGTATTCCCCGCAACCATTGATTCTGCGTTTCGACCGCACGGACGGTCAGACAGACAAGTGAGTCGAATATACGAGCTACCCTCTTGCTGGCACGCCGCCGCCGTGGGCTTTGCCGTGGGCATTGCATTGCGCGCCGTTCCCTGCTCCTGCTCCTGCTACACTATAGTATAGACAGTCTCTTGGGATATTCGCACGTTGCCGTCAGTGGTTTCTGTTTTACATTGTTATACGTTTATCACGATTTTACAGCTACGGAATTTACAAATAAACAATGAATAATCTAACACAATACAGATATAATCGATTTTTAGTCCTTTTCAAATATACGACTTTACTCGATTCAGATGAGTTACTGTTTCCTTCTGATTACTATTGTGTAACGAATATTTTTAACACAAGTTTTCTTTACTATATATCATACAAATTACACTTTATAGCTTTGTTCATATTATTTTATTATTATGTATTATTGAAATATCGTTTTAATAAGACTTAAACCATTTCGGTAGGCCAGAGTAAAAGTATGAAAAATTCGATTATGTACTAATTATTTTAAGTATATTGAATAAATTCCGTGGCTTTCATTTGATGAAACATATTGTCACAGTAAAGTCAGATACACTTGGTAAGTTTTAATTTTCATTTAAGATGATTGATAATTCTAGCAAGGAAGCTGCAAAAGGTGTCTCTCGCTGATTTCGTTTTACTTTAAATATAATATTCTACACTTAAATCTAAGAGGCACGTATTTTTTTGATTGGCAAAAAAAAAACATTGAAATGGTGAAATCATCCTTCAAAATTAATAAAGAGAACTTGATGGAAAAAAATCCGTTGAAAATAATATATAAGTTGAATAGTTTTTGTTTTTTAATTTTAAGGTGTATTTTAGTCCTTATAGTTTATTATATCAAACAATACAAAATTTTAAATTACCGTTAAAATTATTAAATGCAAGTGATAGTTTCCTTATAATAATGTTTTTGTAAATTTCAATTCCTATACTGTCTGTTTGAATGACCTCTATGCTATGCTATCAAATGTATTTTTCATTATTGTTTTTAACGATTTTTAAAAATTTTAAAAATAAGTGTCTCTTAGATTTGAGTGTAGAATATCATATTTTAAGAAGAACTGAAGCGGCAAAGGACACCTCTTGCACTTTCCTCATAAGTCCAATCATACTACCAGTCGTAGAAAGGTCATTTGTAGTTATCTTATACATTTAGATTTAGTCTCGAAACTACAGGGGTATGAAGCAATAAAATTGTTTGAAGGAACTTGAGAATTACAGAATTTATAACGATTGCAGCAGAAGTGGTACAATTCTAATTTTTAACTCATTTTAAATATATGAATTAGACAACAGGCTTCAAATTATTTGTTTAAATAACAATAAGCATCAAGGTCTTTCAAAACGTTATTTTAGAAAGTGATGGTTTCAATTTAGGTATTTTCATTAATGTAATTGTACGAAAATTATTATATATTTATATTAAGAAAATCCTATGTAAACTGTAAACTATATTTAAATTTATAAATAATAATAAAAGAAACATCCCTCCAGTTGGTAACATGAAAATAAGTATCATTAAATACAAAAATGTACATATTTTGTGAAGCATGTACAATATCTATCTACCATAATATAATATTCGTATATGTACAAATTTATATGTAAGCTTTGATGCGTTTCTCTTATTATTCGTATTTTGAAATGTCTTCCCTTTATTTGTATATATTCTATGAACTAGAGATCAAAAGCTTGACTTTAGTATAATGTACGCACGTATATGTTGTTAAAATGATGCACTTAACATTATATATATATATTTTTGCACATATTTTAATGAAATTTATCAATTCATAGTTCACAAAAATTTATTTAAAAGTTTTATTAAATAAAAAAATAAAACTAAAATATATATATAAAATTTTATTTTTTCTCTATTATTTGAAAATAAATATTTTTGTTTTATTATTTTAAGTTCAGATTTATTGAGGGACAACTTTTGGTTAACGCGGTAAACCTTAAAAACTGTTTTCAAAGACCTTGAGTAAGTTGAGTTCAGAATTTGATGCAAGCTTTCCAAGACTCCATTAAGATCTTTAAATATAGAAACCAATCGTACTACTAGTCTAAAAATTTATGAAATTATTTTTATTTCACGACTATTAATTTATTCAATCTATAGAAAAAATATTTTGCATTCAATTATTAATTACACTAATCTATGAACAACAAATATCGAAAAAAATTGTCAAGGTAAATGTACAATTTTATTTATTTGGAAATAATTTAGAAAACAACATTTTTTGTATTATTTTCTAAATAATAATAAATTAACTGTTTAAAAAAAATTATTATAAGTTCAAAGTATTAAAAGTAAATTAATATTAATCAAAAAATAATTAAGTAAATTCGCCATTTTGGCATGATTTTGACAGATGATATTGAAAAAGAATTCTTGCAAATTTCTTTAAAAAATAAAATTAATTTAAAAATATTTACTTAATTCAAATAATTATTTAAGGCCTAAAATATTAAAAATAAACATAAAAAAATATTTAAATTATCTCGCCATTATTTTACTATTTCGACAGATGATATTGAGAAATTATTTTTTACAAATTTTGTTTATAATAATTTTTTAAAATACTGTGACATGATCGAACACATTTACAAATTTACATTTTAGATATAAAATTTGGTGATATTTTAAATTTAAATTCTAAATCATAAATTTTTTGAATTCTTCATAAACCAGTAAAGGCAAATATGTACAATTTATCTTTATAAATTTAAATTTGTAAATAAAATTCACCATAAACCAGTATAATTTATTAATTTCAGGTAAAACATTTATTGAATGCTGTTCAAATTTGTAGAGCTACTAAAAACCAATTAATTAAGTCAAAACAAATTTACGTAATATATTTGCCGGTGTTAATAAAAATCGTTGTTTAGTATTAGTTGTGAACAGTATCAACCAAGCATTCATAGCGATAGCACGTATTTTGATTTTGTTAATAATAAGTTATATACACAACTCATTGTAGTATTTGTCTTAAAATTAGAATATAATAGCGCGAGTAGAATGCTAATCATGTTAAGTGCATAGTGACTATTATTACAGGACAATACATAGTTTGCTGTGATGAATACACTACAAAGACTCTTCAAGAAGAATAGTTGCTTTGAGAATTGTTTTAATCAATCAGCAGCGGGAACTTCACTTCCTGTTTAAGGTAATTATCTTATTTTTATTATTTGTATTTATGAATTTGTTATTGTTGTCATTGGTGTGAAGTGAACAACACTTTTATGGTTGTACCGTTTGATAAAATATTGGTAATTTTTTTTTTTTTGCATTTCAAATTGAAATTTTAAGATTACTCCATTAGCATACTTTGGTTTTAAGTAGAGGGAGTAGTGAAATTTATTAAAATAACTTCAAAAAAAGTATTTTTTAAATAAAAATTTTGTTTTCTTTATTTGAAACATAAAAATTTTCGTTAAATTAATATCTTTTTTAAGAGATTAATATGAAAACATCTTTTAAGTTGAAAATATTTTAAAGACTAATAAATTATTAATTAATTTTGCAGCTTTTTGCATCGAGTTTTTGTCTTTATATTAAAAAGTATATTAAAATAACTTAATATAAAGTATTTTTTAAATAAACATTTTGTTTTCTTTATTTGGAACATAAGAATTTCCATTAAATTAATATCATTTTTTAGAAATTAATATGAAAACATCTTTTAAATAGAAAATATTTTAAAGATTAATAAATTATTAATTGAATTTGCAACATTTTGCATCGAGTTTTTGTCTTTATATTAAAAAATATGTTATATAAATAGATATTTATAAACTGAAAACAGAAATTATTATTCCAGTGTTGGATTCGATAAATTTTATTTAAGTATTTAAAATAATTATGACAGTGTTAAATAAAATAAGTAATTATAAAATTTTTAAATTAAAAATTCTTTGTGAAAATTTAATTTTAAATACAAATAATTTGTATTTCTAAAACTAAATTATTTCTAAAGCATAAACAATAAATAGAAAACTAACGCTAGTTCCTTTGCAATCAATTTTTTTTTTTTTTTTTT
>NEEE01001450.1:243725-276691 GCA_002278615.1 Pogonus chalceus
CATACCAAACACCTTACAGCAAGCACTCGCCAACACACCTCTTCAGAATGCACTGAACTTCCTCAAAAATGTTAAATTCTTACAAAAAATTTAATTCACAAACTAAATAATTAAACAATGTAAAAATAATTTTTTAAAATAGCTATATAAGATTATTTTAAAGGGGACAAGTTAAAGAATATTATTATTTTATCTCATTTTAAAACTAAATTCTACTTTAGTATACCCACAAAACAAAGTAACGAAACTATTTTTTATTTCTTTCCCAATTATGAAAGCTCTATTTACAACATTATTTTTATAAATTATCATATGAATTAGTGGATTTTAGAATTTGAAGCAAGCTCTGTTCTATAGGCAAATGTATATTTAAAATGAGTGACAGTATATTTCAGATATTGAGCTTAATCGTACTGTCAGCTGTTTAGAGGTAATTTATAATGAATTTCGTGCCCTTAGTATACTGTTAATAATATAACTTATATTCATTTTTATTGTTTACAAATATTTCATTTGATTTTATACTATTTTCTTTAATATTAACAAAATATATTTAACTATTGATTGTTAATGTTAAAATAATCCTGCAGTTTGCACTTAAAAGTTATAACAAAGTTATAATTTTCGAATCTTAGTAGTTCGGCTTTAACTTTGAAGGACTTATAAATGCTTTATTTTTCACATATGACCCTTCAAACTATATAATGGCACTTCAAACCTTTCTCAAATATTGTATATCAAAGTGATGTGGTTTAATCGATATTGTACAGTATTTTCTTGCAGTACTTATATAAATTTTATGTTTTATATAACACAATGAATTCAAATTGTATAAAAAACATGGTTATAAATATATTCATAATAATAATAAATTAACCATTCATTTCGTAAAAGTAAAAAACGGGTATTATAACTTGTTATATTTATTAAAATAAGTTTTCTGTATGTAGTAAGATGTGTATAATTACTGCATATAAGAAAATAAGTGTTATTTAGTAGTTGTAAGAAAAATAGTAGGATTCTGTAGAATCGATAGTAAAAGTCGAAGTAGGATATCATTAAACTGATTCCAATAAAATTACACACGGCTGAATCTCGCTCCGATCCTGACAAAGACAAATAGAGTTCTTAAACATAATATACTTAACGTTATGTCTCCAGGTAAACATGTCGTAGAAGAAAATAGAAATCCCGACTATATAATCCAGTTACATTTTTCCCGGTTTTACTTTCTCGAAGTTCTATTGTTTCTGAACTCACTGTTCGTTCGAATCCCAGTAGGGTTAGACACATAGCCAATATCGGCATTGTCCTCCCCATAGACATATTATTGTCATTTGTAAAACAATTTGCTTTTCAAAATTAGATTTTACTGATGAATAAATTATTAGAACACACGATAACTTAATACAAAAAATACAAATAAATATATCACAAAAAAAAAAACTTACGCATGAAATATACTATACTAAAAAAGGTGTTAAAAGATTTTTAGTTTGATTTAAATAATATCAATATTTTAAAATTAATATATAAAATTTTATTATAAATCAATGAAACAGAATGTCTGTGAAACTGATCTTCTATTTTCCAAAGTCGTTTCGAAGGTCAGTAATAAAACGTCAATCTCAAATCGTTAATGTACGTTTTTAAAAGTTTCCGAAAGAATTCTTTTAACTTTAGAAACGAGTTTTAGTTTTTACAATTTTAAGAAAACCAAATTCTTATTAGTAACTAATTTTGCTTTAAGAACTTTACAGATAAACAAACTTTAAATGTATGTAAGTTTTAAAAAATTAAGACAAATCGTGCATTTCTGAGAACATAGTGGAATATATTGCTTTATTAAAATAAAACTATTCTATTTTTACACTCTACCCACAAAATCAATTTAAAATTTTCATTTAAAAGACCTTGTACTAGTTGAGTTCAGAATTTTAAGCTAACACTACAAGCTGCATTCATTGAGTAACTGTATATTTTGATTTTGTAATAGTTTGCTTCAAATATTGGAGCAAATTGAACTACCAATCATTTCAAGGTCATTTAAAACAATTTTAAAATAATATACCGGGTTTTAATTTTGTCATAACATCTTGATTTTAAAATTTAAAAAAAATATTTTTTTAAATATCTAATTAAATTTAATTTTGTAATTATGGCATGTAAATGTAAATTACTTCATTATAAAACTAAAAACAATTATTTTTGTGCAGTGTATACCAAAAACTATCTATTTTCGATTAGGTTTTTTGCACATCAAGTTAAATTGCTAAATGCACTGTGGAATCCAATCCAGCCCAGATTTTTACCCCTAAGTCATTCCTGGTAAATTCTTGTAGATTCCCATTACCCGTTCGCCTAGCTAGCGAACTGTTCAGTCGCTGTGGTGATTCTTCTCATCAATTTAATACGACAAATTGTGAACATTTACTTTAAATCCGTTCGTTTATTCAACTCACCAAATTACATCTAATAAAGTTTTTTAAATCTTTTTTCAATTTTCCCTCATTATTCTAGATTATTTTTATTATCTTTAAAGACAAGTATTATTATTACCATTATTAAATATGTCATAAATTGAAATGTAATGCATTGTAATTATCATTTATTATAGTTGCATAGAGATTGATAATTACTTTTGCATATCAAATAACACATTATAAATTATGTCAACTACATTTTGCATGTCACCACAATTATTATAGATAATCAAATATAACTTTTGTTTGTCATTGATATACATAAACATGTATATTCGATTGTAATAACATGATTTATTATTTCATAATAAAATACTCGTATATATTTCAAGTTAATTGTATAAAAACTTTGTGCTGAATAAAAAAAAATTCAAAGTAAACTTTTTGTAAGAAACATTTATAATTACTGTTCATTTAGTTCCCTTTAATTTACATTAAAACTTGTATTTCACTTTCAAGATTTTTATTTTATTTTAATTATAACGCCAGACTGTAAGCGACAGGGTTGTACTTGTGTTTTAATACTAGAAGTTAAAAGAAAAGTAGAATAAGAGATTTAAAAACTGTATTAACTAGGATATAAAACTCTAACATTGTTTTTTATGACCTTTAAACAGCTGGTAGTACGATTAGGTTCAATATTTCAAATAGATTGCTGTTCATGTTAATGACAGCTCGCTTCAAATTCTAAACTCAACTGATACAAGGATATTAGAATTAAAAGTTTAGAATGTGAATAGAATTTTAGCGAGTAGAAAAAGGATAGAAAAAAAGGTTTGTTACTTACTTTTATTGTATTATTATAATTAAGAATAATTAATGAGTATTTTGAAATACATACATATTTTTTACTTATTGGAATATATTTACATTGTCTATAAAAATTATAAAAAATCTTTGAATAAAAATTGGTCAAAATTTCAATTATTAAATAGTTTAATAGATTCAATTGACAAGAACAAAACATTGTGTTTTCATTTAGAAATAAAGTAAAATTTAAAAATTTTAGGGGGGATTCCACTCTGGAGGTTTCAAAAAACCGATTTTATTATTTTGCATAAATCTATTCCTTACCCTGTCTAAAATGACTCTCTAAAAGTGTTTATTGATATTCGAAATCATTGCAAAAATACTAGAAGAATTGTTGAGGCCGGACAATTACAGTACTGAAAACTTTAAACGCGTTTTTCTCAAAACTACATTTTTTTAAATTGAGTGCCACGATTTTTTCGGGAACCATTCAATAAAATGACTTTAATCGTTATCGGTAATGCATAAAACTGTTTTTTTTTCTATCGTGAAGCGTAGGATTTTTTTGAAATTTTAATTTTTCGATTTTTTATAAACAAATTTATAGAATTTTTTTTTTAATTTTCAAAAAATCCTAGGCTTCACGATAGTCAATTTAATATAGTTTAAGGAAATTGAAACGATTTTATTCTACTTGCTTTAAGGAGTGATTGCGACTGGCGCCCATGGAGATGTCTTTGTTTGGGGGTGTCTGACGCCAAAGGCTACCATGACTCCAAATATTAATATTTTTACTTCAAAAACTTTTATAATAATAACTAAAATACCAGCAACAATTTATTAAAAAGTTCCAAATGATTCGATTGTTATTTAACATTTAAAAAAATTTCTGAAAATTGCTGTTTTTTAGAGCTCTCAGGATGGGATCTCACCTTAATTAAATGGAAGTGAAATATTAAATATTTTTTTTTTTTACTTTTATAGTTACAAAGATAATAATAATAGACTAATATTTTAAATAAATTAATAAGCTTTTCAGTTAATTTTAAACAAATATTTAAAATAATTTTTTGTGCCCTATGTGGTTTAAATCTATCTAATCTACTTGAAATATTTTAGTTATTTCTGTAATAAAGTTATTTACATTAGAAATTTATATTTATGATGAAGTCTAACAATAAATATAAATTATACAGATTTTCTCATTTGGAAGGAAACATTTTGTATAACTATCTCGCTTTCTTTTTATGTATAAAAATATTTTATTTAGTTATTTAAATAATGTTGGCATCATAATAATAAATTTAATATAACGTTGCGACTGTTAAATTGTCTGGAAATGTTTACATAAGTTCAAAACTTTACCATCAACCATTTGTGGTCTATATTTCTTTGTATACATATATTTTATGTAAAATATTCATATTATTTACCTGTTTATTGTGAATATATTTAATAGAAAAGTTTAGTACTGAATTTAAATATAAATGTTTTTACTTGATGTTTTATAAACGGGTTCGCTTTGTTATTTTTTCTGTTCAGCAAATGACCATTACTGTTGAAGTTTGCGCGTAATTGTTCATCACATCTTATACTGTGGTAGTCTTTGGTTTTTGTGATCTTAAGCTGTTTGTGTTTTTGCTTGAGTGAAAACTGAGTCAGCACTTGAGTTTCAAAGCACTGTTCTTGTCGGTCATTCCCGTTATGTGTTTATAATGCACTACTGTAATACTTGAAGAAATTTCATCATGGCAATTCCTGAGCAGAATTGTTACAGTTATAGTATCTATATTTTAACTTTATAAAAGCTTTATATACTTTAAGCTTTAACTTGTTCTTATCATACGTTCTATTGGGTTCTTTTTTTCTCGTTTTTACATGAACTTTAACTTTTATGATTTGTTATATCTTTGCTTGAAATTAGTTTCATCATGTTTGGTTTTTATGCGAAGTAAAAAAATCTGAGATAAATTCTATCAACCTATTTAAAATTTATCTTGTTTTTTTTTTTTCAAAAATAATTTAATAATATTTGATATTTTATGAATTCATTTTATTAATGACATTTTTTTTAATTATTACTGTTTAAATTAATGAAATGATATTTTAATTTGGTAAATTAATGATTGTTAGTAATATTATTTTATAAAGCGCAAAAATAATGAATTATTATTTTAATTAAAGAAGTATAATTAATTTTAAAATATATAATTTTGATTTAACAATTTTTATTATAATTTTGCGGTTAATTGTCACACTATGTTTATACGCGAAATAAATTTACGTTGAGTAAACATATATTTTTCTAGAAATTTTAAAAGTAATAAGCGTATATGATCAACTCTTTTATAGTCGTTGCCACGAAATAATGTAATTGCATAATAATAAGCAGATATTTAACTTCGACATACGTTATTATCTTTTTATAGTCGTCGCCACAAAACAATGTAATTGCATAATAATAAGCAGAGCTTTGACTTAGACATACGTTATTATCTTTTTTAATTTCTTAACGCGTAGTTAACATTCTTCTCAATAATGTGAAGTACGTCGTAACTTTATTCGAAACTTTATTCATACAGTGTACGCAGCTGTTGTTTACATTAGTACTTATTTACAAAGCGTTCATGTATATAACAATGATAACAGTGATTACACAATTACACTGTTTCGTGGCGACGACTATAAAAACTTACCTGGTTTAAACTAATTTCCAATATTTTTTCTATTGTACTTATGGACTCTATTTAAGCGCTTTTCATTCGCGAAAAATAAATTCACGAGGTACCGATATTTCACGTAAATTTAGATTTAGGGTGTATACAACATAAATTTAACAAGAATTATAAAATAAAACTTTTAAAAAAGAATAATATTATTATTTAGTGCAACACACATAACCTTTTTATGAAACTACATCATATTTTAATTTTCATTTCCTAGTAATATTAAATCAAAATGAAAAATTGTTAAACTTCATTAACTTAAAAACTTAATTTATGTACAATTTATTACCCCTGGCACCAAATGTAATCTTTTTGTTAGCAGCTGTTGATGATGCTTTTTAACTTTTTTCATAAATATAAAGAAAAATAGAAAATCTGCAACAGAAGGACGAAAATAATAATTTTTACTTTTTAAAATGGCGTGTAATAGCGTAAGCGTGTAAGTTTTTTGTTTGTTCTTAAATAACAAAATATGCAATTGCATTTTATTTAAATTAAATTCATTTATTTTGGAATGACAGTAAATTTCATGATTAATTAATTATTTTTTGTATTGAAACCTTAAATGAATATACTTAAAACAGATTTTTAAATCCGTTTTATTGCTTTAAAATTAAATCATGTACAATACAAAGTGTAATCTTGAATCAGCCATTTATTTCAGTACTGTCAAAGGGAAAAGAAAAGAAAAAAACAAAAGAAGATACATTAGGATAGTCGTATCGACAGTATGTCGGTAACAGATGCAAGTGACATATTAGATAAATTTGAAGTGTTCTGTTGGCTACGGTTACGGCTGAACATCTTTTTTATGACTAATGTATATGAGATATTTTATATATGTTACGATGTTTCCAGCTACTAAACTTCCACACTGTACGGAATTTCTATAAAAATACTTATTTAAAATTTATCATTATTTATATATTACATAACTATTTATAAAATAGGGTACATTCAGGTGTCTTAAGCAAACAATTGCACATCTTTTAATTAGCCTAATGTATAGCCTCATTATATGATGCTTTTGGATAGATGCAAGAGTATTTTTCAAATAGTTGGGCACACTGCAAAATGACAAAACTTTGTCCTAACATTTAACTTACAATTAGTTCAAATCAGTAAAAAATGCGGATTTAAGTTCAACAAAACGCATTTCAATATGGTATTTAGTTTACAAATAATTTACAAAAATGATAATACTTAAAATTTTTCCTTTATTCTATCAAAAGATAAATTATAACTTCATTTAAATACAAATAACATATAAATAGTATGTTAAATTATATATTATAACAAATGAAAAGGTACTTAAGGCGTATACTTCTTAAAAATAATATATTAAGACGAATAGTATAATAGAACACACCAATAAGCAATTTGATTTGTTGTTAATACTGATAAAGCATGTTTTTTATTTCTTAAAATCTAACCATTCATAGTAAAGCATGTTAATTCCAATTACTTTTGAACCAATAATAAATATTATGGGCTGAATTAAACAATTTTCAACAAATCATGATAGATATTTCTACCTATATTATTTTTAAGTTTGCTCGTATATTCTAATCAAAGTTTATACATAAACAGGTTTTTTTATGAGCGAGACTTATTTTTAACAAAAAAATGAACCAATCATATATAAGATCTTAAATTAATTGAAATATTTGCTATAATCTGCATTTCTTACACGCTTCGTTAAGGAAAATTAAAATATTTGCAAAACAGAAATTTACTATTTTTGAATTAAAATGTTATTCAAATAATAATAAATATAATATTACTTACAATTAGTTATCTTGTAATATAAAATAAAACGTATTTAAAATTTATAATTGATTTACAAATAAGTTCGATGTAACAGAAAACAAAAGCTGTATCAATTATTTTCTAAACTGTGTAATAAATCTTAGAACGAGACCGACGGCTAGGATTACCAAGCAACAATATATTTTACTGGCAGTTCTTCTCGTTCGGAAACAGTTACATGGGTTTTGAGTGAATGCAGCTAAAGGTATTGATACTACTAGTAGTATATACATTTTATGTTATTCGCTGCTTTCAAAATTTTTATTACTTCTATTTTACACAAAAATTTATCGCTAGAAATAAAGTAAATGTTACAAAATTGTTATTATAATTTACTGCGTTTAAATAAGATATACATTTTACGCTGTTAATAAAAAAAAAAATAATAATAATTATAATATTGACATAAAAATAAACAATTTTTTCAATATTAAAATAATTACAAAGGTATAAGATTCTAAAATTGTTTTGAAAGACTTTAAACAGTACTAGTAGTATAGTTTTTAGTTGAGCTCTGAATTTGAGGAAGCTGTTTCTCATTTGTAATGAATAAATGTGACTTAGACAGCTCGCTCAAGAAGTTATACCACCATTGCTGTTCAAGGTCCTTCAAATCAAAATTTTCGAAAATGAAAGAGTAAAGCGAATATAAGAATAGAAAATAGTTATAATATTATCATTTTTTCAAATACATGAAATTTAGTTATTTTGGTTTTTAATATAATTTAATATTTATTTGAATATTTGTATATTTTATTTTCTTCTACATACATTTTCGTACTTTCATCATTATATCAAATATTAAAAAATATGTTCCTAACATAAAGAAAAGTTTTTACAATATCATTTTGCGTTTTTGCTTTAAGCAGTTTATTTATATCAAGTTTTCAAAAACAATTTATTTATTAATAATATTTTCGCAAAGTAATATATAAATTATATCGTTTAAATATTAAACAGGTATTATTTTCTTTATAAATTACAAAACATACTGTGTAACAGTAAAATATAAAATAATCCTGTTTGTAAGCTGATATATCTTATAATTTGTGTAGGGTTTTATTTAATTATGTCCAATTTATTTATTTGTATGTAAATGCATGTAAATATCTACAAATACATGCAAATGCAAGTAAATGGCTGAAAATTTGTTTAAATGTTAATAAATGTGTATATATTCAAAACTAAACAAATGCACATAATTAAATTAAATGATCAAAGTAAGATATATTCATAGATTATTAAAATAATACAATAATACAATTCAAATACATATTTATAATTAAATATAAAAATTTTAATTTATTGAAAATCATACTAAGCTGCATGAAAATCTAATAATTCCAAGATTTGAATAAATGAAACGAATAATACCACAGTCGCATTATACTGGCGAAGTCTGAGTTTTATTACGGTCCTTGGTAAAAGGTTGTAAAAGACCAAAACCTTATGAAGTATTTCATTTCCTGTTGCGTTTCAAGAAACCTCGTTATTACTGGTTTAATATTCTCTCTGTTTCCGTTTATTCTTATTCTTCTTATTGTTTTATATACATGATACAACTTCTATTTTCAATTGGAAAAATACATTCATTCATTTTATTAATATTTGTTTTTTTTTAATTTTCAAATGTTATTGGTAAAAAAATATTTTAATTTAAAGTATTAAAATAATTTATGCAATTAATCTTCAAGCTATGCGCATTTATTTGAAACTTCATTTGTCGCGAGTAATTTTTAAGGATCTATTCGATATTTTAAGGAGAACGGAAATCAATTAATAAAAAATATTTATTTATTATACTTAAACATATTATTTTTGGATTAGAAAACTATTTGTTGACGATATTGTACCTAATTCTAAAATATAATCAAAATTATAAAGTCAAAGTTTGGCAAGGTCAAGCAATAAGAAATGCAGCAGTTTTATCGCCTGTCTGTGCGGTTATCTCTTCATTTTATGTTTAATTACAAATAGGCACATTATTTTTAGATGAAATTTTCTTCGTCTACAGGCGCGTGTAATCTTTTCAGCGTCTACGTTGCGTTTGAAACTAAAATTATGACAGGCTAATAGAGATGGAAAATATATGTGATGAGAATGAACAATTACATTTACAAAAATATATTAAGTTGGGTTGATTCAACCCCAAAAGACTGTTTAAAGTTTGATTTTTGAAATTTATTTAGTAGAAACCTAATTATAATTAATAAAATCATAAATATGTAAATATGTCATCGGTAGATGGATTTTGACGCCATTTTTCATGAAAGTAAAACGACGAATGCACTGATTATAATAATTTCTAAGTAACGAGACCTCTTGACGACTCGACTCGACGAATTGCGCGTTGATGCAAGGACTAGTTTGCTCAGTTCGATCACGAACGTAATCACTACGCTGATCACGGATCACAGTAGGTGGAGACAGGACGGAAAATGTGAAAAGATGGAAA
Source organism: Pogonus chalceus (assembly GCA_002278615.1). Lineage (NCBI taxonomy): Eukaryota > Metazoa > Arthropoda > Insecta > Coleoptera > Carabidae > Pogonus > Pogonus chalceus. The sequence goes on from NEEE01001450.1 coordinate 253,949, forward strand.
AAGCCAGAGGTGGTACCGAAAAATATTTATGTCCTGCAATATAGGAACATATTTAATTACAGTTCATTAAAACTTTTTTCAACGTACATAAATTACAAATTTACCCTCTGTTAATTAATTTATAAAATTATGGCTTAAATTTTTTTATTTTTTAATGAATAATTATACATATTACTTGAAAATAAACATATTTTAATAATAATAATATAATTTTCATGAAGATATATTTTTATTTATTATCATTCTTAATTAGACGCACCCTAAGTTTATTTCTTATTTATTTTTATTTATTGTTATAATAACTTGTTCTAAGTGGCATTTTTACTTATTTTATAAATTTATTGCACTCTTAATTGAACTTCGCTAACTGCTTTAGTAAAGTGTTAAAATTCATAATTTTATGTTATCGGCTACCCATAAGACGCACCCCAATTTTTATATATTCTAAAAATTGCATAATAAAGGATATTTGGAATAATTAATGAATATTTTACTTTTAAAACAGAAAAAATATTAAAGACATATTTATTTATCACAGTTTTTTCTTAAATAAATTTTTGTTGCCTTTGAACGAATAAAAAATTAATGAAAAAAGCAATTAATATAAAGAACGTTTTCTTAAAGTTTCTACAATAAAGATAAGACAGTAACTTAACCTTTTTTTATATCCGTATTTCAATTGCTGAACCTCTTTTTACAACATCATTCTAAAATTTTGAAGTGAAAAATCTTGAATCAGTTGAGTACATAATTTTAAACGAGCTGTTTTAAGTCACTTTGATGCAAAATTAAATTTAAAACAAGTGACAGTCTGCTTCAAATTCTGAACTCAATTGTACTACCAGCCGTTTAGAGGTCATTTAAACCGATTTTAGAGTTTCTGTGCCTTGAATTGGCTGAGGTAACATTGAATTAATTCTTTATAAAACTTCTTTGTATTATTTGATTTTTTAAAATTTTTATATATTTCTTTCCTAACTTGTCTTTAATGATAGCGGATGCAGTTAAAATAAAGCCTTTTTTGCCTTAAAGAAAAAATGGGCGATAGATATGAATCAATGTTAGTTCTTTTTATTTGTATTTTTAGTGAAATTACATTTTATAATTAATCGACAGTAATAAATTTCATTAGTTCATTATGTGAACAAAATGGCATTTTCTAGTATGCTTTACATTGTAATAAACATTAATTTAAAATATATGAAATACGTTCCTGTTCATTAGACGTGTCGGTAAGGCGAACAGACGGGCTGCTTCATAGAAACGTGTGTGCACTAACCAGAGCATTGTCGATTGCTCCCTGAATACATTATGACCAACATACGACGCTAACGCTTGTATTGCGACAGTACCAATGGTCCTTCGGCAAAAAGAGAACTTACAGATGTCGATTACTTTGACTAAAATACGTACTGATGTAGACACAAGCTTATGACTATTTCTAATTGATTCCTGTAAGAAACAATCGAACTGTTTTCTATTACATTCAATTATTTAAATGCTTTTAGACTTTATGTTAATTTTAATTCATTCAATGTTTTTATTGATTTGTACTTTAAAGTAATTTTAAACATTGTTAACATATTATTTTGTATTATCCTATAAAACTGAAAAATATTTATAAATATAATGCAGCTCTGCATTTATGTTGCATATTAGCATTTATAGTATCTCATATCTGCGTAAGTGATTTTCTGCCTTATTAGCATTCTATTGGAATTCTATCGATATATAGATATTGTTATTAGAGCCAAATATGATACACGTTATTAAAACCTTCTTTTGTTTTTCTAATACGTGATCAAAATCAACATCGACGATAAATTTCTATAAATTATTGATATAATTCTTTTAATACTATGATTAGAATTCGTGGCTTCTTAAAGCTGGCCACGATTTTTTAGGTCAAATTAAAAAATATATAGGTATCTATTTTTATGTAAATATCCTTCAGGTTTACATTTATTCATTAGTAAAGTGTCAAAAAAGGATAAAAGCATAAATTACACAATTTATCTGGTCCGTATTAGTCATAAAATTGAATAATTAGAGAAAATAAAAAATATTACATAAAATTCAGATTTTTGCTGTAAATTATTGATTTTATATAATAAGTATAATGTAGTTAAGACAATAATAAATATTAGAAAGCAAAAAACTTTTTATTTAATATCAAATTTCACATTAAAAACCTTGATAAAAATTGACAATTTTTTTACAAATCAAACTTAGGGCTATTATAAATAAATCTAAATAAAATCCCCAGGACCGCGCTAGGAGTATCCATACAATTTCAAATTTTTCGGATGCTACTTAAATTATGCTATAACTATTCTGTTGCGCGATTCAAATACATAAATATGTATGTTGTAGTTAATTTCACAAAGGATTTATAAAAATTGTTTAAAAACTATTTGTTTTTATCAAATAGAATTTAGAATACATTTAGAATACATTTCTGCAATAAAAGATTAAAATGAAGATATACCATTAATATAGATGGTAATGATATTTCACGGTATTTATTTAGTATAATTATTAATCAAATACTTGTGATCGTCTGCAGTTAATTAGCAAAGTCTATAAATTACTAATTAGTCACGTTGCCTTTGAGAAATTATTCACTGTTACTATATGTTTTAATTAATAATTTATGATAGTTCATTTTATATAATATGTCATTATTTTTAAATATCTGATTTATTACTTATTAATATAATAGTTTGATTAAAAAACGGCAAAGAACAAAGATATTTAATTTTTTATAGCATTTAAGCGGTAATAGTCCAAAATAGATTCAATCCTTCTAAAGTGGTTCTAATTGATTTTTGATAAAATATTGGGTTACTCTAGGTTTGTTGAAACAATAACTCTTATTGCGGGTTTATTTGATTTGAAGTGTTTTGATTTCCTTCCTAAGATAAATTTTTAATACCTTGTCGCTTTAATGGTTGCTTATTTATCGTATAATCTCCAAAATTTATTTTTATTTATAATTCAAAGCAAGTTACAAGAAAATTGTAATTGTAACAAGTAAGTTTCATAGCAAGCTTTAATGTTTGAAACTAGTTTTTAGTTTGACATTTGTAATATGGATCTCAAATAAACTACAAATGCTGCAGGTAACTTTGGAAGTACCATCAATAGATCATCTAGAGGTCATTCCAATCAAGTCGAGAACTTAAAATAGGAAGTAATTAAAATTTCTAGTCTGTATAAATAAATAATAAGAATGTTTATTTATATACTCGTCGGAGATATATACCGTGCATTAAATAATTTAATATTAATTATTATATCTTAAAAGTTTGCAAGTGTACTTAATAAATTTAAAACGTGTCCGTATAGAGTTCGTCGGCAATGTTTAAATATATTTAAAGTTCAAAAATGTTCTTTGAAAACAATAATAATTGAAACTTCATAATTATTTAGTGTTATATAATGATACAAGGTACAAAAGAAAATTAATTACAATCATTTGTGCGAAAATTTTCCAATTCATTAAATTATAAATGTAGAAATGTTATGCGACACTTTGAAAATTGGTTAAATTACTTCTACTGTAATATCCTTTCGGTTTTAAATCAATTACAGCAAATGCCATAGCGCCTAATTGCTATGGTCAGCCCTTCGATCGGTTCAATACACATTATCTGTCAAGGTTATTTCAGGGTTCTCTCATTATATCCTTCGTTACTACTTCAATTATTGATAACTCGATGACAGCGTAATATTGCAAATAGATACCAATTAACTTTTGATGCTATTAAATAGATACTTACAAAATCTCACTTTACTAATTAACTCTTGTGTATATTAAAGAACGAAGAGTTTAATGATTTACTTCTAATAAAGTAAATATTTTCGAAATTAATTTTACTCAAATGAAGGAAATCAATACAAGCGCTGTATACATATGCATTAAATTAAAAAATGTTGTACAATACTGAAAAATACTCGGTTCGCTTCACATTATATATGAACGAATTATCAAACAAATCAAGTGTTTTTCATTATTGTTTTTTACTTGTTTTACTGAGCATCAATAATAAAATTATGAATACTTTTATACGATTTTGTAAGATATAAACTGTGTATGGGCAAGTAATGAAACTATTTTTTTATCCTGTTTCCACTCGCTAAAACTAGTCAGAATATCACTTTCACAAATTTTGATTTGAAAGACTTTGAATTAGTTAAGTTCAAAATTTAAAGCAAATCACATTTGTTTAGTAAGTGCTGATTTTGATTTAAATGAGTGACAATCTGCTTCAAATACTAAACTCATTCGTACTACCAGTAATTTAGAGGTTATTCGAAACAATTTTAGACTTTGATACCCCTAATATAAATATATATGTATGCTGCACAATTTATTTTACAAAACGAATGAAATGAAGCCGTTATATTTTCTTTGAATAAGTTAGATTAATTATAAATGAAAGCTTTCAGAATTTATATTAGAGATGAATAAGAATAAATTACGTTATGTTGATTTCATCTTATACAGATATTTGTCTCACAACATTTTTTCATTATTATTATTATCTTAATAAATCTATTGTTGTGAAACGCGCAATTATAATTGTTTCAATGAAGTAATTTGCTTGAATGATAACTGAAGCTATTGATAAATATAAATTTGTCTTAAGGATTCATATTAATATAAGCGACAAATTTTGAAACAAAAATCAAATTAAATAAATTATACTTATATGAATAATTTTCGCTATATTTTAAAAATGCATTTTAATTATAAATAATTTTGTTATTGAATTTAATAAAATTTTAATCAACTTGTATTTAAAACTTGTTATATCATGTTTAAAAAGTTGGAATGAGAAATGTAAAAATAAATTTTTAAAGCTTTTCCAGCTTTGCTTTTATCCGATTATAACTGGTTGCATTAACAGTAATATAAAATGAAAACTTATATATTTTTCTTTCAAAAATATTATTTATACATATTTTACAAAATATGTTCAATATTATGTCATTGTGTGTTATGAAATGATAAAAATTATTATCGATATATGTTTTTTTTTATGAACAACGATATAGAAAAACAAATATTTGAAAATAATCCGTAATAAGTTTGTACTTATGACTGCAGTCGGAGATGAAGGATAAAGTGTAGACTTTATGACACCGGAAGCTTAGTAGTTTACCGAAACGAATGAAAGGAAATACAAATAATGACTTTTCGGATGGCATCCGCGACTTGCTGTTCGTATTTCTAGATGTTCCAGTCCTCGGTTATTGAGTTTTTCTCGTACCTACGCGAGACTAATCGCAAGTAAAAACCCCCAGGCTTGTAATTCTCCTCATCTCGTACCTCCTTCATCTTCTTTGCGTCAACTCGCGCTGTTCGCAATTGTTTGGGTTTGTGATCAAGCTACGCACATGAACTAAACTTCCTGAGACGTAACTTAAAGAGGAACTATTACTTTGTGCTAAAACTTTTGCCTTTCTATAACCTTATTTCTTAAACTTATATCTTTATTTATCGTTAATTACAAAAACTATTTCTCTAATACTATTATTTAACTTTTATCATTCTTGTATAATTTTCAATCATATAATAATTACATTTTGCACAACTGTGAAGTATTATTATATACTAGTGTTTAAAATATGATTACGCGACTGTCAAATTTTGATTTTTGAACTTAAATATTTATAGTTCTAGACTTATAACTGTATTGTTTTTTAAATTTGAAAACATTCAATAATACATAACTTTACTTATCTGAATCATGTTAAAGTTTCATTTGTTAATAAACGCTAATAACTATAAATATAAATAAATAAAATTCAATTTATTTAAGTAAATGAATATATTTAATATAAATTTCAACTTTTTTATGAAGTTTATATAAATTTAATAACATGAAATCGAAATTAAATATTAATTAAACTATTCAAATAGATAGGAAGTTGAAGCAATGAATGGTTGAATAAATATCAGGTAGTGAAAAATTTTAAATAATTACCCTATTTAAATGAATGCAAATTAGTATATTAAATTTAAATGCATTTTAGCGGGTTTTATTGATTTTAATTATCGTTTCGTTAAATATGCTAATTTTAATGATAAAATAAATTTATTTAACGGGTAAAATAATGAATATGAAATAAATATATAATTTATTATTGCTTTAATTTGTAATGAATAGATTCAATAACGCTACATATTTATATTTTTGATTAAAATATTTTTTGTATAAATTATAATTAATAAATATATTTTAATAGAAAAGTTATTATCACTAAATTTATACATCATTTGTTTAATAAATACATATAAATGATCTATTTATCTATGGAAATAATTGAATATAATATAATAATAATAAAATACATTTATTTATTTTGTCAAAAGTGAACTAGAACGAACTAGAAAGATATACTTATATTTTATATTATAAAAGTTTTAATGAGCAAAAAATACATTTTATTTTCAATAAATATAATATAAGCAAAAGTATAAAATATTTTCATACTTGAAACTTGTTTGCCTGAAATATATGAATAAAATATGAAAATATAGATATCAGTTTAAATAAATTATATGAAAATAATGAATTATCTGTCCAATATTTAATTAACAGAGTTGCCTTACAAATGCGTACACTGGAATTTGTAGTTACGAGATGAATCAGGATTTCGCGTTTTAAAGAAAAATCATTAATCTTCACGTCACTGAATTTTCCTTAAAATAATATTTCCCTGTCACGAAGAGAACGCTGGCTCATCCGTTCTTCACCAACCCGTCTAATAATACAGTCTAATTCTTTATTTTCTTATTTTCCCAACATATATAATCTGTTTTCTAACATTTTTACATTGAAACTTATTCATACATACAGCGGTATATTACATATTATATTTATTTATGTTCTTCTTATTTCCTTTAAAGATATATTTTATTCAAAATTTAAATTTACTTCTTTTTGAAGAAAATTTTACTATTCAACTTTATTAAAAATTATTCCTTTAATGAAAGTGATTTAACTCAGTTTTATACAATATTAGAATGATCGAGCTTCGTTTGGGATTGCAGTTAAATTTTATTTCCAAAACAAATTTCTAGTCCTTTCCTAAAATTTTTATCCTTACTAAATTACGAGAATGATATATATTCTCCTGTGGTAAGTGTTCTGTAAATGTTTCTGGGTTCTTTATTTTGGAAAATGACACATTCAGGCTTGTCAAAAATATTTTTTCTACAGTCGCTACACAAACTAGAGCGACAAAGTAGAAAAAACGCTCGCTAACGTTACCTGCACGTTTATTACCTTCACAAGTCAATCTGACATATGATTGCTTTGTCGGTATATTACATAACCTAATAAAATGTCCTGCTATGTAAAATTTATTATTTTTTGTTATGGCGAATCACTCCATTGTGGCGACTGCAGAAAAAATCTTGTGTGTGTTTCGAGCGCAAATGGACATTGTCGATTGAGACAATGTCCACTTTGCGCTCTTAATACACAAATGGCTATTCTATACTCTATGAAGTTTACCAATGATATTAATGTTGATTTTGCTATATATTTTTTAATTTAATAAGTATTGCTCTTTTTTTTTTCAACTCTTAAAGTAATATTGTACTCTGATGATGGTTGCATGGCAACCGAAATGTACATAAGTTTTTAATTAACATTTTTTGAAGAAAAGATCCAAACTGTGTTTTTATTTATCTACTAATCTTCAAATAAACTTAAGTGATTTAATATCTTAAAGTAAAAATTATTGTGCCAATTTAATTTCTATCATTATTTTTGTAAATAATTCTCTGTTGTTTAGCTATAATGTCACTGTCACGCTGTATATAAAAACCGTAAAAAAGGCCTTATATGATTTTTCCTGGAAAATCCGTAATTTTCATCAAAATTGTTAAAGTCGTTTTTGAGAAACTAAGTATATAAATATATGTACTCGGTTTTTCCTTTAATATTATAAGATTGTAAAATATTTTGTAACAAATTTATAACATAAATACATTTTAAGTTTCATCAAAATTTTATAGAACATTATCTTAAAGACAAAACAGCTTTGCATATACTATTTTATTAGAATAACTTTGCGGCCAAAATGACACTAAAAACTATAAATTTGAATTTGTTCTATATTATCTATAGATCGGTTAGTAAATATAAATATATTTGAACTAAATAACACACATCGTATAAATTTATACTAATTTAATTACTTATTCATTTATTTTAAATATTAATATACATAAGTTATATCATACGCAGCTAATAAGTTTCTGTTTTTGAATTAGGTAATCATGTTATTAATTTTTTTATATATAATGTTAAGAGTTCTGTATTGAAACCGGTTCCGAGTAAAAATATTAAATTTTATTCCAACCTTGGTTGTATTATTACCTTTAAAAATAGTCTATAGTTTAAAATCTTCATATGTATTTTAAATCATAGTGTTATGCGTGTTTTAAAGTATTTTATTACCGTTGTGCATTTGATTTGTGAAAGATATACTTTTGGCGAATTAAAAATATAAATAATGAATAATTTAAATATTATTTTCTTTATCTATTTTCTATTTATATGTAAGTATTAATATTCCGTTGGAATATATATATAATTTTTATTTATATTATTTATTATTTTTTGAAAATAATGGCTTAATAAAACATTATTTCAACAGCGTCGTAATAATTGTTTGTTTAAGTTAATAATCAAACATTCTTTTTATATTCGGTCGACTAGAAATTGTGGAAAATGAAAAGTTTGTTAATTGGTAAAAATTAAAGAAGTTAGGAAAAATAAGTTCTTTAATTAATGTGTTAATAATTGAAAATAAATTGATATCTATAAATAACCAGCGTTTATTTTAACTGGTTGATTTTAAAGATAAATAAATAAATGTTTTTTTATATATATTTTCAGATTATTATGTTAATTGTCTCGAAAGCACTGGCATAAATCAGAATTCGTAAGAATTATATAATTTATTTTATTTATACCAATTAAGTAAATAATTGTTATTTTAATTAATAAATTTACAGCAACAGAAGTTCATATTGTACTCCGCCAAAAATAGAAAATGGGGATTATCGAATATACAGTAAAAATTGTACCGTAGGTGATCAAATTCCAAATTATGCGTCAGTAATTGTTACATGTAATAAAAATTATGGATTATATCCACCTGGTAATAAATATATTGTATGTTTATATGGTGTTTGGAAAAGAACAGTTCCACGATGTGTTCGTAAGCGTTTTAATATATCATTTAGTTACTAACTTGTTTTTGTTATTAAAAGAAATTATTATTAATTATACACGTAAAATAAAAAACGTATTCGTGTAGTAACTTCTTTAAGTACATAAATTAGAAACAGGTTTCAACAATTATTATTATTTTAAATTCCTTTACCAACAAGTTACAACACAAAACATTTTATGTTATACCTGTTTATTTAGGAACTTGTTCCGCACTGAAATCAGCGTCTGTTGAATTCGACTGTAAATTAGATAATTATCCTCAAAATTGTTTCAATGATATGGTTGAAAATACAATTGTTAGAATGAGTTGTAAGCCTCATTATTATACTCCATACAATATCTCTACGAACACAATAACAGTTTGTCAAAATGGAAAATGGAATCAACCTGTACTTACATGTAATCCAGGTAAAATTATATTTATTTCCATTGTTTCGGCTGGACTATTTTTGAATTAATATTATAATATTACATTTATATACATCTTTGTACATTTTTGTTTTAGAATGTGGACTAAAATATTCAAGTTTATTAGAACCATTTATTGTAAATGGCCATCGAACAGAACATGGAAAATTTCCATGGCATGTTGGTATATATAGAAAACCTTCACAAAGTAATTTATATAATTATTTATGTGGTGGTTCAATTATAACTACAACTATAATACTATCAGGTACTTCAAAGTTAAATAAGCAGTAAAATATCAATCATTTACTCTTATTTTTAAGCTGCACATTGTTTCACATACAATGAAAATGGTAAAGTTGCTGATATATCTGAATTTCAAATATGCGCAAATAAATATTATAGCGATTTTAATTCGAATTTAGATAATTATGTTCAAAAAAGACAAGTAAGAATAATAAAACTAGCTTGATTTTTAAATCTTTATTTTTTATACTTTAATAAGGTATCAAAAATTGAAATTCCTGCAGGTTACAAAGGTGAAATATCAGTTTTTGCACGAGATATAGCAGTAGTTGTACTCTCACTACCTTTTGTTCTAACAAACCATGTTAAACCAATTTGCGTTGATTGGAAATCACTTTTTGAAAAGGAACAATTGGTGCATAAAAACAATGGAGAGGTAATATTTATCATTTGTTTTTATATCTTTTCAAAATAGTATGACCTCTAAACGGCTGGTTGTATAATTGAGTTTAGAATATAAAGCAATCCGTTTACAGCTAGCTTTTAATTCTGCATTTTTTTTAATGCATACTACTACTATTTACTTCAAGGTTCTTTCAATTAAAATTTTAAAAAGTATGTTTTTTTAATGGAGTTTATGCGAATGGGAAAATAATAGTTATAAAAGTTTCGGTATATATTTCATAAAACTAAATAAATATACATTTTCTTTAAATACAAAAACTATTTTTTGTATAAAATTTTCTAACTTAGCTACTATTAATATCATTAACTAAACTGTTTTCTATCCTTTTTGCACTCACTGAAAGTATTCACAGCAATATTTATAAAATTTTGATTTTTAAAACTTCGAATTAGTTGAGTTCAGGATTTGAAGCTATGTACAAGCCAATTTCAATAGTAAGCTGTAAATTTAAATTTAAACTGAATAACACACTGCCCTACACTGAACCCTATCATACAACCAGTTGTTTTAAGGTCATTTAGAACAATTTTAGAGTTTCATATTCTTGATATAATCAACAATATTTTGAAATAAAAATAAAACTTTGTTTAATGGAAATGTATATTCATGAAAATATCGCAAATAAATTACTATTTTATAAAAAATTAACATATATTTATTTGTTTATATTTACATATAGAAAACTTTATTTAAATAAACATTACAGGCTGATAGTATTTATAATTTTTGTAATAATCTAGGTTGCTGGATGGGGATATACATTAAACACAACATATTCAAAAGATGAAGCATTAAATACTTTAACTGTACCTTTCATTGATACAAGTCAGTGTATAGATAGTGTTCCAAATAATTTTATCAAATACATAACACCAGATAAATTTTGTGGGGGTTACACAAATGGTAATATATTATTCTAAAATTAATTTAATTATTTCAAAATAATAAATTTTAGGTTCTAGTGTTTGTAACGGTGATAGTGGAGGTGGATTAGTTTTTCAACGAATGGAAAACAGAAAACTTATTTATTACATAAGGGGCATTGTAAGTCTTGGACCAGTTAAAGAGGGGTATTGTGATCAGTTTCAATACAGTATTTATACTAAAGTTTCTTATTATTTAGATTTTATAAAAGATATTGTATCTTTAAACAAAGATATGTATGTCTATTATTTATGATTTGTTTATTCAATATTTAAAATATTTCGTTTTATAGTTCACCGGAAGATTGTATATATCCAAATATAACAAATGGTAAATTTGTAATCTCTGGACATGAATTTAAAATTGGTGATCATATCTCAACGAATACTACAGGTATATTTGAATGTGATGAACAATATGAGTTATACCCATATATCAGATCCAGTACATGCAAAGACGGAAACTGGAGCACGACCATACCAGTTTGCATCCGTAGTAAGAATAAAAAGATACATTTATTGATCGTTGAATATAAAATTAAATTATTTAAATTTAGGTAATGATTGTCAAGTTAAATATAATAATAAACCAGGTCAGTGCACGTTATTAAAAAATTGTCCTGAAGCATTAACTGAGCTTAAATTAGAAAAAAGGCCTCATTTGTGCGGATTAGAAGGTACTGAACCAGTTGTTTGTTGTTCTAAAATGAATTCTATATCAGAAAATTCACAACGGATAAGTAGAAAAAGTAATATTAAACTATACAGCTAATAAAATTTTAATAAGTATATATTTTATTTAAAGAATGCGAAGAATATAGTGCACGAGTATACAACGGAATAAGCGACGCGAATAATATAACAAAATGCTCTTTAAATACTGAGTTACTAATCGATGATATTACTAGTGCTGCTCATCTGGTTTGTGTTGACTGTATTTATTTTATTTTTAAACCAAAATGATATATTAATGTTCCCGTCGGTGCAACTTGCATAAAATCGAAAAATTGTAATAAAAATCTATTTATCATTGTCAAGTATGTTTAAGTTATTTGTTGTTATCACGCTTCATATTTTGTAAGGGATGATGCTTTTAAAAAGTCGTTCTTCTTAATATTAAATTCATTTTTTAAATTAATAATTGGAATAATTTTTAGGCTCTTATTGGATTCGATCATAAAGGAATAATTCAATGGAGATGTAATGGTGTACTAATAAGCGATCAATTTGTATTGAGTCCTGCTAGTTGCTGTTTCGACAAACCTTTGTAAGTGTTTTTTTTTATTATATGCATGATTTTTACTAATTTTCTTTTCATTAATATCAAAATTTTTCTGGTTTTGTTTTTATCACTTATAAAAAAATTGTTTATCCAACAAATATTTTTTGAATAGATTTATAATGAATCGGAACAACTGCTGTTTATTTTCAAAATAAAGCAAATATTTTTTTCCTTTTGGAGGAAAGCAAATAAACCCAAAAAAAAACTTAAAAATCTTTATGCATTACATTATATGTCACGTTTATGCTTAATTTAATATTTACGTGCAATATATATTTTTAAAGTTTTTAAATTATAAATATTAGATTAAAGTTAAAACATTTTTTATTAATAAATATTAAGTTCCATCATTAAAAAAAAAATTAATAAAATGTTGTAGCTTTGATAGTTCCGATAGTTTTTCAGTATAAATAATTAATAATTATGTCTGAAAAAGAAATTTTAAAATTTAATCAATAAGTTTGCACTTTAAAAATTTTTTACTCATAATTAATTCTTTTAAAATATAAAAGTTCATAACAAAAATACATACATATTTATAATCAAGAAAATATGGAAATTAAACAATAAAACATAAGTAATTCAAGTGACTACAAGAAAAGGAATGCGAAAATTGCAAATAAGAAAATGATTGATTACTATAATAACGCGTAGGCAATGAACAACAGCGTTCTGTAAACAAAAAAATTACATAAATGTCAATGATATATTTAAAGAAAAAGAAATATGTAGGTTTATCAGAAATATACAAACATTCACATTCTACATTTATTATATTTATTTCAAGTGCATGAAATCATTTTAAATACTTTTCTCTTGTATTTTTCTTTCATATTACTTTATTTTTATTCGGTTATTAATAATGTAAGTATTTTAACAATATTATTTTGAAGGTATGGATTAAAACACGTTTGTATTTTTATAGTAATCCAGCCGAAGTGGTAAGATTAGGAGATTTTGTTATAAATTCTACACCAAATGTTTCTTTTACACAAGATTTCAAAATATTAGATGTTATATTACATCCGGCATTAAATTCAACTCAACAATATAACGATATAGCGCTTTTAAAACTTGATAGAAAAGTGGATTTTAATGAAAATGTCCGTCCAGCGTGTTTACCGGTATTAAATTATATTCGAAACAATAATGAGTATTTATTATCAGGATGGGAATCTGATAATATGTCATCAAATAAAAGTCATTTAATACATAGTAAAGATACTAAATTTATTTCCTATGATGAATGCAGTGAAAAAATTAGCTTATATAGACAGTTTAAAAAAGGAATTGATAGTGATACTCAATTTTGTCTCAACGACACCGAAGATATTTGTCAGGTAAATTATTTAAATTTAAATATTTATAACTTAATAACGGCATTATATTCTTTCACTTGCTAAGATTCTCCTCGTAACATCAGTTTCTAAAATTTTGATTTGAAAGACCTTCAACAAGTCACTGGTAGTATGGATTCAAGTTTTCAGAATTTAAAGCGAGCTGTTCAAGTTACATTTATAAAGTAAACTTGAACTATTTCACCCAATCATAACACCAGAGAGTTTAGAGGTCATTCAAAACAATTTAAGAATTGTTTAATTTTTTTTTTTTACAAATTCTAAGTGATTGTGTTATGAAGATGGGGGGTGGGGTAGTCTTATTAGTATTGAAAACATTTAATAAAAGTAAGAAAGTACAATTTTTTTTCGTTAGGCTTTCTTCGGATTCCCCAATAATTGAAAGACTACATTTATAAATAATTACTAAAATATTCCTATGATTTATATTAAAAAAAAATTCATTTATGGTCTTTCAAACTGCTTTAATATGTTTGTTTGTTTGATAAACATAGATTGTTGAGTTNTGTTTCTTTTGCAGATGGTTCGTGGTGCAATATTACAAAGTTATGACAAAGATGTATATTGTATGTACAACATTAATGGTTTATTTTCTTTTGGAGAATCTTCCTGTTTATCAGAACCAAATGTATTTGCTAAAATATCTCCCTATATTGATTGGATAGAATCTATAGTTTGGCCATAAATATAATCAGGATAATATGATTAATTTATTTATTTTAAATACGTAAAATTAAATAAATATTTATTTGATTTTTTTAATATAAATATTAAAGAATAAAATAATTTTACAGACCGAAAATTTTATTAGCGTGTTTACTACCCTTCATTTTAATTAATATGCATGTGTTTGCAATGCCATTACTGTTGCTCGTTTGTTTTTATTACAGGTGTAAAAAACAAAAAAAATAATGGATATCTACTCTGTTACGGAAGGGTGTTCGCGTAAATTATACTGTGGGCACTTGAATAACTGTAAAACATTTTTAATTGGGCTATTAAATTGCCTATGTAAACTTTAAATTTAATTTAATTTATTTAAGCATTTGTTATAATTTTAGACAAACGTGTAAATATTTTGTTTTTTTTTGTGGTATTGATTGATTTGTTGTTTTATAAAAGTATATTCTAGATTATCATATTTAAAATAATTTAATTTGTTAGTTCATAAAATGATAACATATTTTTGTACGTGCTCTCATTAACTAAAATAAAAAATAATGCAGATTAGGAAAACATATAAATTATAACTAAATTGTTAAATATTAAATAAAAAAAAAATTTATAATTTTTCTTTTTTTTTTCTAATCAATCAATTATTGTATATGATTTACTATTGAAGAACTACAATCAAATATTTTGCAATGTAATTTTAATGTATGTTTTTGCAAAATTAGATTAATTTTTATGATAAGGAGTATCAAAAAAATGCAATACGACAGAGAGAGTTTCTATATAAATCTTAATTTGCAAGACTTTTATAGAAAAAATTAATTTTATAACATCGGCGAAAATCTTTGAAGTATATAATCTTATTTTTTCTGTAAATTAAGCATTATTTATATATTATTATTAGTTGTATATCAAATTACTGGAATATCACAATTCCTGTAATGCGCCAAAGATATTGGGACTATTGTTCTCACATAACGCACCAAATAATAAAACTCAAAATTTTTATGCATTTACAAGTCAAATCTTATTTAAAATTTATATAATTATATTTTTATTTATTATTTACGAAATTTTACATTTATTTTTAAAATATCATCTTATTTGATAAAATAGCTTTTAAGCTTTATTTCAAAATAATTAATATATACATCATATTGTTATGTGTAGGTATATTTATAGAAACTTTAATACACAGGTAGAAACAGTAATTATACAATAGCATGAAATTTATATAGAAATGCAATGAACCAATTATTTCTGTGAATAATGATTGCGGCTCGTATATATGTTGTTTTGAATACAGCATATGTAACTCAATCAAATATAATGACCAGCTGTGATAGAGAGGCTATTTTTGTTTTGAATGGTCGAATCGATCTCGAAAAACGACATTTAATCATTGCCAAGTGTGCTCTCTACTCTCTACCAATGAGTTGTGGTTGCAGAAATAAAATATTAGCTCCAAATTAAGGTTTTCTCTGTTCTGTCCATTTAATGGTGTGATAAAAACCAACTGTCAGAAACAGAACCAAAAATATAACTAGTTTTCACCTAAAACATCAATTTACTGAATAGAATATTTTTTCCTTGTTGAAATATACGAATTCATATCAAAATATATCATAAATTTGTTCTAATAAGTAATTTATTGTCATTTTTTCAGTTTTAATTATAAAATTGACTTTGGGCTAATTATGATTATTTCTTTTTTTGTGAAAACTGTTATGAATATAATAGTTTTGAAATTAATATTTGATTAAAAGTGCGATTTATTTTAAGGCCTACGGTTAATGCTACAATTTTTCTTGTAGTTGTCGCAATTAATTAACTTAAATAATATAATACATAAATATAAAATGTGCATTGCAACAAAGAAATTTCGATTTCATTCCAAAGTTTATTAATGATGCCGAGAATTTTTATCTTTGTTTTCCGAATCTGACTGTAATGATTATACTTTTTAGAAATGAATTTCGAGAGGATAGAAAGTTTTCCTTTTATCTGGTAACTTTTTAGATTTAAACTTTACCAAAGAAAACGTGATAAATTCTTAACATTCTTGTTACAAAAATAAATTATAAAAACCGTCACATTTTCAATTCTAACAGTTATTTACATAAATTCAAATATTTTTAATAATTATTTGTATATTATTGTTTGTCACAGTAAAACTCCAGGTAATTGGAAATAAAAAACAACAATCTGTTTTCACTTACGACAAAACCTATAAATAAATCAAGCAGGCACGAAATTTCTCGGCAATTTCGCCAACTTGATATACAACGCACAGTGTGAAATTCACTCAATTATTTCTCGCAGATAAATTAGTTTCATTGATCGGTTTCGAAACGAGTTTGCAAGCAAGAAACCATTTGATCTGGTATCGAGTAAATAATGTCCGTATATTTGATAATATCACTGAAAAAAATATTTTCGGTACAACGACGAGGAAATTAAACAGAAACACAAATTGTAACAGAATGATTGGACATTTAAAGCGTATGTTATTTTCTCCTGTTCGATAATTGCGCTGCATAAAATTTCAGATTAACATTTGCGTACAATTTTAATGGGAATTGAAATGCAGTAATTATTAATTAAAATTATTTTTAAGGTTTAGTTATTTTTTTTGCATGTTTACACATATTTACACATAAATGGAATAAAAACATTAATTTTGTTTAAAATAATTTTTATTGAATAATATATGTTGTTACAAATTTAAAAAAATATATATTACTTTTACAAAATTTACATTTATATAAATTTTTCGACTGTTTTTGTATTTTTAACTAAAATTTTTTGTTTATTGAATAATTTTTATTATTTTATTATCTGGATAGTACACAAGAAAATATAAATTTCAAAACTATGATATTTATAATTATTATCTGTTTAAAGAAAATAAATATAAATAAAAAATCAAGATAAAATATCTACTTTAATACAATGATATTAAATNGGTTAAATATTTTTGAAAACTAAACTTTAAAAATGTATATTGTAATATTTAGTTCTATACAATTGATAGATAAATTCAAAAATATTAAATCAAACTTTTTAGTTAAAAACATATATATATATATATGGAGCTCTATGCATTTTCACTTAAAAACACAATTTATGGAAAAACATTTAAAACAGCAACATTGAAAGAAATTGTCAATTTATTTCTGGAGAAGAGAATATATATGGAAAACCAAATGTAATTGCTAGTTAAGGAACTATTATAAAATTATGATTGCCATTTTGTTATTTTGTTTTGTTTATAGTTTATTACAGTTTCAAAATTTATATGTAGTTAAGAGGTTATGCCACGGAAAAATTGATATAGTATAAAAAAAGTTTTTTATGCAGCTACTAAGTATATAAAATAATCTTAATTTTACATATATATAGTAGTATTATCAAAATTATGAAATAAAAACGAATAAAAATATTTGAAAAAGACGGATATACTAGCCAGAAAGTAGGACTCTTTTTTTAAAATCCGTGCTGACAAAATTTTCTTACTAAGGAAGGTAATAACTACGATGTCACGAAGGGAAAAACACAAAAGAAAAAACAATACGTCGTCAACTTCTAAAAACTAAATATTCATTCTAATTGCTAAAACTGCGGAAAAAGTTTGAATTTTGAAATATTTAAGCATTTAAGAAATTCTTAAAAGCATAAACAATTTATTTAGTAAGAGAAAAAATCGATATCCGAGAGCTTGAGATGAATACGTTACACTTAAGAATTAAAAATACTTTATTAAAGTTCTAAAGTTAATGTATTGCCGGCTAATACTTAAAATATATCAACTAATAATGAAAGAAAGCTTTTGAAATTTATTTTGAAAGATTATTCGCAAATATAAAAAATAAAAAAAAGTATAACAATAGTTGAATATGTACATCCATTTCATTTTTCGTAGCATCAGCAATTTTGTAAAACGAAAATATATATTCTGTTTGTATCACAAAATGAAAAATACTTGAACAAAACCATAGTTACTTGGAAAATACGTTCTTCTGTTATTGCTTATAAACGAGCCGGCGCGTTAGGACATCGAATCCTGTGCGATGTTCGCATATAAACGCGCGGCCTTTCAAATTACGTTCGGATCTTACGATGGCATTTTCAAAATAGTAGAGTTGAAGTGGATAGCTACAGCTACAGCCGCACAAAGCTCGCTTGAAATGGAGATCAAATAATCGGCAGCTCAGAACTGGAGTCAGGCGAACTTTTACTATTTAACTTGAATCGTTTTATTTCTTATCTTCTCTTTTCATACATAGGTATGTATTTTCTTTATTATAGATTATTTCAATCATCTTTATAATTATTTATAATAGATATTAATATACCTAGGATAAAATAAGAATTTAAGTAATGATTCATTAGCATTATTTTGATAAAGACACATTCAATGTGACAAAAATAAATAAAGTACAAAAAGTATGCCTAAGGAATAAATTGATAGTTTATAGTTAAAAAATTAGGTACATCAAGCCGGTTTTACACTTAGTTGTGAGAAAAAAAAATATTTTATTTATTTTTATGAGTTAATATTTAGTACATTTTTCTTTAATTCACAATAAAGGTGCAAGAGGTGTCTTTCGCCGATTTCGTGCTACATTTAATATGATAATTTACATTTAAATTTAATGGAAACATATTTTTTTATCGACGAAGAAACAAATTTAAAGAGTGAAATTATTTCTCAAAGTTGATGGTAAAGAGGGGTGGTTCTTAAGAGCCATTAAATTGCAGTTGTTATAATCAAATAGATCTAATGGCATAAATATCGTCATAAAAAATAATGAAAAATGCATTTTATGGCATATCCGTAAAAATTATAGAGATTGAGACTATCACTTGTATTTGATTTATTTTAGCGGTAATATAAATTTAAAAAAAATTAGAAGATACGTCTTTTTGATTTTTAAAGGATTTTTTTCAGTAGAATTCTGTTTATTAGCAATTTTACGGGACGATTTTACCCTTTAAATATGTTTTTACACCGATAAAAAAAAATTGTGTCTTTTAGATTTTAGTGAAGAACATTAACGAAACCAGCGAGGGCCACCTCTTGCACCTTACTTGTCAGTTAGTATATTTTTAAAATAATTTTAATAAGATAGTAAAAAATATTTTAAAGTATTATATATTGGTTTATTAAAAAAATTATGTTTGCACATTTTTGTTGCATTAATAAGAGTTACGTTGTGTGCGCTCAATCTAAAACTCGTATAACTAATAACTTATAACTTTTATATAAATTATGTCATTCTAAGATTTCATGATAATTCCTTGAGTACTTATTAAAAAAATAACACTAACGTTTATTCTAAAGATAAAAGCCTCCAAAACTGTGTTGGCAAATTTTAGCCTTTTGAGTTCATTAATTTGATAAATATTAACTTTCTTCTTATCTACCCAATTGGGAAATTTATATTTTCGTAAGAAATTTTTGATAATTTTCAGTCTTTTTTGGCTAGTTTTGGTGAAAACATCACTACTGGTAAAGATTTTTCGACAACTTATTTTAATTGTGGCTTATTTGTTGTCTGATTGTTTTTTATACTTTTCTATTAGGTATTGCACTGTAGACCTGCTTGTTTGATATTCTATAATTGTAGAAGTTCATAAAATAGAGTATAATAAATAGTAAGATACTTTCACATCTTTCTACTTGGAATAACATCAATATTTGAAATAGATTTCTATATCAATGAAATGAATAGTTTGTTCTCTTTACTGATTATATTTTTAAATAAATGAAAGCATACTTTTTTAAACAAAAGAACAAGTTACTGAAAAAATATCTAAAAATCTAGTGAATTCGTAAAGATAAAAAATATCTCAACGGTAGTATATACAATTGTGACGTATGTGCGTTGTGAAACGTCATCAGAACAAAACACAAGGAAGAATAAGAGAATGGCTTTATGCCGTGAATCCTCCGGGCATATTATTATAAATGTGTGTTCCAGCGGTTGGGAATGTAATAGCCATTGTTTTTCATAAAAGTCGTAATAAGTTACACGCACTTTCTGATTGTACGTACGAAAATACTTGTTATCTTTTGTCTCTTTGAACATTCATGTGCGTAAAGAGGAATTATAAATTAGACCTCAGATATTTATGTTTTATTTAATATTATATTATTAACATATATTGTTGTTAAATTATTTATTCTAAGCTTATTCTGGTTTATGGTATAAAATAATTGTAATGTTAAATTTGATAATACTACAGTGAATTTATTTTGGTTATTCATTTTCCAATCGCTAAAACTCTATTTACAACATCACTGCATAATATTATGTTTTGACGGACCTTGAGCAGCGCAGGTGGTATAAATTTTAGTTGAACTCATATTTGAAACGTGCTGTCTTACAAGGAAGGTGTAAGAGGTGTCCATCACCAATTTCCTTATCGGCAAAAAAATATTTTAGGGGTTAAATCGTCTCAAGTTAATGGTAAATATGGATGGTTCTTAGGTTCGCTATACTTGCAGTTGGGAATAGGATTAACGGCATAAAAATCGTCATAAAAAATAATGCAATATGCATTTGATAATATATCCGAGGGGTCATTCAAACATAAGTTATACGAGTTAAAAATTGACTATCACAAGCATTTAATAACGGTAATTTTAACAAGAAAAAATATAGGAAAAACGTCTTCTGGCATTTTGTGTTAATTAATAAGATGTAAACTACCTCTTAAAAAAATTATTCAAATAATGTTTGATTTTCAACGGATTTTTAGAATTTGCTTCACCAGTAACTTTGAAGGACTAGTTTACCCTTTAAATATGTTTTCCCGCCGATAAAAAAATACGTGTCTCTTAGATTTGAGTGTAGAATATCATATTTAAAATAGAACTATTTCAGCGAGGGATACATTTTACACCTTCCTCGTAAGTCGCATTTATTACTATACTTAAAACAAGTGACAGCCTGCTTCAAACTCTGAGCTCTACTAAAAATGTATCACTTCTGCTATTTCAGCAATATATTCTTTCCCACTCAAGAATCTTCAAATTTATTTTCAAGTATATAATAGTTATCTCTAATTATTTATAAAATATAGACTAGAAAAAAATAAATAACTGAAAATTCTTTGTTTTAATCAATATAATGTTATTTGTTTATTTATTTTGTTCATATTCAAGTTACATTCTAAAATGTACCACAAATATTTTGCATTATGTTCAATATGCAATATCGAGCAAATATTCGATACATCATATGAAATTTAATGGTTGCTTTAACAGATAA
Source organism: Pogonus chalceus (assembly GCA_002278615.1). NCBI lineage: Eukaryota > Metazoa > Arthropoda > Insecta > Coleoptera > Carabidae > Pogonus > Pogonus chalceus. The sequence continues at coordinate 275,841 of NEEE01001450.1, forward strand.
CTTATTGTGAATCTGGTATTAAAACAAGAATAAGGAAAATAAAAGGATCAAATTTACATTCCAGTAATATAAAATACATACTGGAATTGAAATTTTCTAATAAATCGTTTGTGAATGCTGTTATAAGGAATTTGATCTTTTTTTCAAATTATTATTTTAAACGAAAAGTATTTCACGTTATTCATTTTATCTATTATTGGTTTGAAATAAGTTTCAATGTTATTTTATTCAAATGAAGTGAAGGTTTTTGAGTGCATTTCATATTAAACAATAGATTTTTGTTCGATTCGTTAGATTTATTGAATAAATTCCAACTTTTCTTCATTATCCAGTTATAGAATTGACTCTAAAAACACTATTTTTTAATCAGGGCTATAAATTTCAGTAATTCTGTTCTTCAAAAAAAATTATTGATAATAGATTGTTTATGTATTCATATATTTTTTTAAATTTAAACTGAATAATTATTTTTTATATGTACATATATTTAATATATTATTAAATATTTTTTCTCATCAACAAGTGTAAAACCTATTAAATGTACATAGTTTTTGACATTTAAAGTGTCACTTATTTTAGAGAGACTTTATTTTTACTTTATTCTTGCAGCAAAAGAAATTTTTTATATTTTTAATCATTAATAGTGTTATTTGTCAATGATTTTAACAAATCTATTAATTTCGGTTTGAAATTTTATTTCAAATCAAATCTCAAATTGATTAAATAAATTGTTACTGATGGTTATGAGAAAAAAAGTATTGTAAATATCTCGAGACAGAAGTACATTAATTTCTCAAATGAAAATATTACTTACATTCTCGGGCTTAAATCATGTTTTTAGTCCTTAGATG
>NEEE01001449.1:26485-67282 GCA_002278615.1 Pogonus chalceus
TTTTTGTGTATATATATATATATATATATATTATTACACGTATTTTAATTATTAAAAAAATTTTTTGAAGTAAAAATATTAATATTTGGAGCCGTGATAGCCTTCGGCGTCAGAAACCTCCAAAAAAAAGGCACCTTCATGGGTGCCACTCGTGATTAAGCACGGTAGAACAAAATCATTTAGATTTCCTTAAACTATATTAAATTGACTATCGTGAAGTGCAGGATTTTTTGAAAATTAAAAAAAAAATTGCAGAAATTTATAAAAAATTTAAAAATTAACATATCAAAAAAAAAATCCTATGCTTTACGAAAGAAAAATCAATTTTACACATTGCCGATAAAGCCAAAGTGATTTTATTAAATGATTCCTGAAAAAAAGTGACACCCAGTTTGAAAAATGTGGTTTCGATAAAACGCGTTTAAAGTTTTCGGTACTGTAGTCAACGTATTGTACAGCCTCCACAATTCTCTTTGTATTTTTGCAATGACTTCGAATATTAATAAACCCTTTTGGAGGGTCATTTTAAACAGTATAAGAAATAGATTTATGTAAAAAATAAGAATCTATTATTTGAAATCTTCAGGGTAGGCCCCACTTAAGTAATTTAAGCGGTAGGTGTTAATTTAGAAAATAAATTATAAACTAAATCCGGCCCTGTAAAAAGTTTCCTCTTTGTTACGGTCAAAATCGCATGTAATGTTGAAATTCAGATAATGAGTTTTTAGTTCAAGTTGATTATTTGTCTTTGAGTTGAGTTTTATTAAATTTGTTTAATAAAACTTAATACTTAACAATGAATTCATGAAGTTAATTTTAAACTTGATTAAAAACTATTTTCTAATCCATAATATTGAGTAAAAGGTATTCTGTTCTTAATAAAATATTTTACATTGTCATTGATTAATTGTATTTTTTGATATTTTCACTAGATATATTTATATTTAACTAACTCCTTTCACTGTAGACGTAAGATTTTATCTAATACGATTTAATGAATAATGATTTTTAACTTACTTTACATTTCTAATTTATCAAATTAATATATTTTTAAATTGTATAAAATTTTGCAATATGTCTGAGAAAAAATAATTATATATTCTATTAACATTCTTGGTTCAGAATACATAAATACCAAATTACAATTTGCTTAATAAAAACAACAAATTAAATAGAACTTTTTAAGGTTTATTGCTTCCTAATGAGGGCTGTAAAGCTATAAAACAGGGTACTTGTCATTCTTTTTACGATTTAAGGTTTAAAAGGCTGTTTATAGCCTATTTCTTCTTTTGTTTTCTGTTAGACACTAAATTTTTCTAAATAATTTCGCACGTTCCGTGTAAAATATTATACAGATTTTTGGCGTTAAATTAAATTGCTTTAACATAACCACAAAAGTATTTCAAATAATTTATAACCCAATTACAAACCTTTAAATTCACAGTAGCTGGCTGTGAGAAAACAAATGCTTTTCTCTGACTGGCATAAATAATAGAAAATCGGTTTTAGTAGTGACATGAACGAAAAATAAAATATGAAATTGTTTAAACAAATGTTGCTTTAATAATTTACAACTATTGGATATGAAATTAAATTAGAAAGGAAAATTTTATTCTTGATTATTGTACAAAATACTATGCAATAAAATAAAGATACGTACCATAAAAGCAAATACAGTACAATTTACGTAATTGACATATAAAACTTTTATTATTTTAATATATGTCATTGTATTTAGTTAGTATTTATGATAAAATCAAATACAGCACAAGCAAATAAATTATATTTAATTAAATATACGTGTACTTAAATACAGAACATTATTTTTAATAATTGGTCGTAAAATATATATTTATGTATATAATATGCATGATATCCTTTTAAGAAATACAAAAGGCTACTTAGCATATTTAATTCTACAAAATTAGAACAATCTATATGATATACAAATAATATTTGTTTAATTGAACACCATATATATAAAATACACACACCTTATTTTCAAATACAGATTGTCTAATAATTCGTGTGCATTTTTTTAAATTTCAAATTTAAACGCGGCTTAATAATAAATAAAATATGATTATGACATAAATGCATACATATATACTTCCAATTAACATATATAAAAGTTTTTATACGATAGTAAAATAGTAAATAATACGGTTAACTATTTCAAAGTTCAAATCAAATATGGTTAAGAAATAATAATAAGTTATCGTAAATATTTACGCCAAGACAATATTACCGTATTTGTTGGTTAATTTACGTTATTTTTTTATATTTACAATTGTAAGTTATTGCTTTTTATTTCCTTTTGAGGATTTCATTTTTTTTTTTAATTATAAGTAACTAGATCAAGGTATATTTTATTTGAAAACCGATTTCATTTGTTTGTATAATTATGTTTTATTGAAATAAATAATTTTTTCTACAGTCGCTATACAAAGTAGAAGTTTTGCGCTCTAGAGCGGAAAAATAGAAAAAACGTTCGCTGTCCAAATTTTTATAAAATGTTACTTGTTTACATTCTTAATGGAAATGTTTAGTCAAAAATTAATACCACTGTCGTTACCTTACTACCTTATTACCTTCACAAGTCAATCTGACATATAATTGCTCTGTTAGTATATTACATAACCAAACAAAATATGCCCTGCTAAGGAGTATAGAAATAAAATAGGGCATTCATTTACAAAAACGAAATTAAAAATGCTTAGATTAGATTGAATAGCTCAGTAAGAATAGAAAATAACGACAAATGATTTTTTTTATTATTTTAAAATAAAGTTCGTTTAATTTAAAAAAAAAAAGATATTAAAAAATCAATTGTGTTCAGTTTAACTACAATTGATATATAATATCAATATGATGTCACGGCGAAACTAATATTCCTATCTCACTCCGCACCACACTCTATAGTGTGCAAAGATAGCAATAGTGTGACGTCACAGTAACACCAAAAACAAATTTCAAATATCTCTTAAAGTTTGTGGCGACTGTAGAAAAAATCTTGTGTATTTCGAGCGCAAATGGACATTGTCGATTTCGAGAAAATGCCAATCTCTTAATCGGCAATGTCCCACTTTGCGCTCTTAATACACAAATAACTATTATCAAACATTAATTTCTTGAAGTTGGTACAATTGCTATATTGTATAAAGTTGAAAACAATGGAATTCCTTCATGTATTGAACAATAATCAGAAAATATTTCGTGATATTAAAAGAATACAAAGAAAATAAGAATTCTTTTGAAAATAAATTTGAGTAGTTCACCTTTAAGATGTTGTCTCTTGACACCTAACTTTTTCTTATATTTACGTTGTACGCTTTCTTCTAAGCTTTTTGCCTGTTCTTTGTCATATACGAATCGCGACAACGAGTTTTCTTTAATGCATATTTTTCATTTTGTCACTTTTTTTTAATAATAATACTTAAATGTTAAAAATTTATTATATTTTAAATTTAAATATTCATATTATAAAATATTTTCACTTTTAAACTAATGAGAAAACATCAGTGAAGTTATCCTTCAACGTATTATTCAACTTTATCTTGTCTTGTTATTTACAAGTGAAAAAAATTCTTCACTGACAGCAAGTATCTGTCTTTGATTAATCAAGGCTACGCAATTGAAGTTAGTAGGTCAAATTGCCGTATAATAACATACTCAAAAATTTATAAAAAGATTTTGCATGAATTTATTTTAATCATTTTTTATATCTTGTTATAAATTGCAATGTTATATTTTATTCCAAAATTTCTTCATAGCTATACAACAAATCTCATTAGAAGTAATAGAAATATCTTGATTTTATTTTTAATAAAAGTTTATTTTATTTTATTTTGACCCGAAATATAATTATATTTATTGTTATTGTTTACAATACATTTATTTTTAGTAATTTTACAAGTTTATGGCTTTGAAACTTATGGAATTTTTTATTTACTTACAAAATTATTTGTTATTGTAATTCAATTTCATTTATATATATATATATATAGAAATGTGCATAAATATATCGTTTAAAACGATGAATCGGTTGTTACGATCGAATTTGTTTTATTTTTTGGTCTCATAAAATTAATATAGATACTGTTCCAAATATATTCATATCGGTTAATATAACCAATCGGTTATTAAATATTATTTAAAAAAAAATTGAATAATGTCACTTAAAGCTATTTTTTATATTATTGCAACGAAATTCAATTTAATTTGAATTTTACCGATACAATAGAGATATTATTTAAAATATCTAAAAAATTTGAAGATATGAAACATTAATTTCTTAAAATATAGTTTTAAATAAAGTAATTTATTTTATTTATTGTTGTCTAAAATTGAAATTTAGTCAAATTATTTTAAGAACTATCCGATATTACCACTGTGTTTACTTTTTCTTGCTCCGTCGATATAAGCGGATTTTTAAATTATTTAAAACTTGTATATTCTTACGGTCAAGTATATAAATATTTTAATTAAAACTTTTTATTTATAGGACGCTGCTAATTTAATAAAAATATTTTATTCTGGAATGAAACAAAAATTGTTCTCTACAGGTCAAAGAAAGTAAGAATTGATGTGACTAAGGATACGCCTAAAGTGAGATATATAGTCTTTTCATATATTATATCTCCAGGCATATACATACGAATACATATTTTCTTGGGATTTGGGGCGTATTTGTTTAGCTATACTGACTCTTATAATATAAGTATAAAAATAGAACAGTCTGTTCAAAGCAAACTTTACAACCTAAAATTTGTTGCAAAGGATCATTGTTGTATAAAGGTTACCAACCTTTTGTATATTGAAGTTTAGATTTGATAAAATTTATTTACTAACAATATAAATTTGAGTATTCAAAATGTTTAACTTGATTAAAAGTTTCAGTATTTAATCCAGTCTGTTAACAATTTTCTGGTTTATAAACATAATTTAATTTTAGAAACAAGTGCGTAAACTACGCTTACAAAAAATTATGCATAATTTACAAAACGTCTACCCTTACAAAAAAGTAACACCAAAAAAGCATAAATCAAAATGTTAATTTGTACCCTTTTACCCTAAATACCTTAATAAATCATCCCTTATTCACTTGGTATGCGTATTACAAGTATTTCCAGAAGGCCACAATTTGGTAAACCTCAGAAACATAAGCATAAACATAAGCTCGTAAAGTCAAAACATTTGCTTTACCACAAACAACAATAGTCACGTGATTATCGCCATCTTTGTCATTGCCTGTTGCGATGACATTCTTCGGTCGTTGTTCCTTTACCAGGTTATTTTCTGTTTTGTAATTCGTTTCCGGATTTTACCGGAAGCTCAAACGGTTTTAAGTACAAAAAGGTAGAAGGTACATTTATTGGACTATTTCTTTTTACGATTACTTTGTATTGTTACTGTAAACGCTGAAAGATGTGTTTTAAAAATAATTTTGCTTCTATTACTTTATCCAATACCCTTTACTTGCTTTGAATTGTCTTTGCCATTTTCGAATAATCAACATTTGGAAAATAGCGATCTTACTTTTAATAATACCTAATAAAATTTATTTCTTTAAATAAAACAGACATATAGAATAAATTTTCTAAAGCACTGATTGTAATTTACATACACGGAGAAAATTTCATAGTAAATACAACCACCAGAGTATTGTAAAAATTCGCTAATCGTCTTTAATGGGTGATTATTATTTTTATTATTAAATCTATTATCGTTATTAATAAAACTTACCACCTGTATAATAAATTTTATTATCCAAAAATAATATCAGCTCCGATGGTAATGATTTTGTTAAGTACAAAATATTTAAATACAAAAGTTGTTTAGAATTAAATTGTGCATCCATTAAGTTTCTTTTTATTGATAAAGGATGATCCTGTAACGAGATACAGCAAAAATAAGATTTCCATTTTTAAAAAGTTTACAGAGAGCTATGCAAAATAAAACAAATAACTTTAATTTAAGTGACATAGTCTCAGTTCTTGTATTTATGAATTTTTCTGTAATTTGTCTTTATATTTAAAATATAAGCTTATACATATTTAGAATTTCTTAACACAAAAGTACATAAATTTAATTCATCTACAAAATAAAAAAAAAATCTCGTAACTTTTAAAAAATATAATTTTCGATAACATTGTAAAACAGTTTTCTATGTAGACGAAACAAATAAAGCAAATTTGGTCGTAACAACCGGTTCATTGTTATAAGCGATGTCGTTATATACAATTTATACTATATAAATAAATTAAATATCACAACAGGATCACTAAAAGGTTATAATAAAATTAAAAAACTAAAAACAATATAAGTTAATAAAATTTAATGAAAACTACACCATGGTAAGGAAACTTCAACTATATGCAGTAAAGTTTTAAAATTTAATTATAATAAGCATATGTGCAGTTTATCTTTTGAAAAGCAAATTAAATTTACATTCTCTACATAGAAAAGCGATAATTACATACAAACGCAGCAGATATAAGTTTTCTTAAACTTTGACATTAAAAACTTTTCATCAAATACGTTAATAACAATCCATTTGGTAATGTAAGCCAGGTCGTTAGTTGCATTAGAAATTTGCTGCACTGTAATGTGAACTCATTTACAATTACAATAATGTAAACAGTATATTTTATGTAATTCTCAGGTGGAATAGACAGAGATCAGTACTCTGCCTGAAATCCCCAAATGAGTGCATCTCACCAAACGACTGCACTCGCAACTAATGACCGCTACACTCGATGTAGCTTGTAAAGCTTGGGTTTCATTACACGTTAACATGGAAACTAGAATTTCGAACTTCATTTTAAGTTTCTATTGTTTTGTTAACATTATCTCAAACAACAATGCAAATATTATATATTTAAATTAAATAGCTTTCATTTTTTTAAACAATACATATGTATATGCGTATATTATTTTCTTGTTTACAAACCTCATTTAAAATAAACAATGAAATACTTTTAATGCAAACCTTAAAAGAATAATACATCAGTAAGTTTATTATTTATTTATTTATTTAAAATGTTTATGTTTAACTTTTCAAAATGTTGGAATATACTATGATGTAAATAAAAATAATATATTTGTTATTTTATTTGAACAATTAAAATCAATTTTTTTGAAATAAACAAAACAATGTTTATTTATCTTTACATTATTTCTATATAGTTAATAAGAAATTAATTTAATTTTTTTATAAATAAAACATTTTCTATACCCTTTATGTACATGATTTTTAAGCCGACGCTACCGGTATGGTCACCCACAAATAGATCATCGCCGGTAAAATGCAAAAATTTTTACACTGGTGAGGTTTAATTTTTATTTCATTAAACTACGCTACTGTGATGTGTTTATAATATATTAAATTTATTTAAAAATTCNGGTAAAATTAATAATATTCTTTTATTAAAAACTTTTTTACATTATTTCTGTATAGTAAATAAGAAATTTATTTAAATTTTTTTATATATAAAACATTTCCTATACCCTTTATGTACATGATTTTTAAGCCGACGCTACCGGCATGATCACCCACAAATATGTAATATAATATTTTAAACATAACAGCGTAAAATTTAACTTTTGAATAAAACTGGTCATGCGTGATTTGTGTATATGCACTGCGGATTTACAGCACCTCTTATTTTTAATCGATATCATTTTATATTATGGAATTCTTAAACATTTTCTTAAACAGTAGCCGTAATTATTTTAGTTCCAAGTTGCACTTGAAACTAGTATTAAGTAATCAACAAAAATAAAACATTTTATAAGAAATTTGATAAAATTTTTGAAATACTATTTTAAAAAAATATATTCTTTGTTTAAATCATCTATGATCTATGAAGATTATTATAATTAAATATCAAATCAAAAAATCGAGAGAATAGAATCAGAATGGATCGTAACGATTTTCGTTACAGGAAAATGTATCTCCATTTGTCTTTAGCAATTAAATAATTTCTTAGCTTTGTCAAACTATTTAAAAATGAATAATACTCTTCTTCAAATAAATTGTTGCAGTATTCCTAAGATATTTAAGTTAAATTTAATTCATGGTTCATTTAAAAACATTTCATACAATTTAGTTTACATTTAAATTGATAAAAATCTTTATAAAAATATTATTTAAGTTTAACTGAAATAGATAAATTAGTATTAATTCGTAAAAACTTATTCAAATTTTTCTGGCTATATTTTCTCATTTCTACATAAATATAAAAACATATACCAATGTTTCTTGCTTAAATCCCAAAAATGTATCTCCAAGGTAACATAAAATAACAAAATAATCCCTCTTCTATAAATTATAACATAATAATACCTGTTCTACAAAAACAAAACATCAAATTCTCTTCTCAATAAATCAGTGATAACTAAATTATGCTAAGATAATATAAGTCACAAATTAACGCTTATTTGAAGCATTTTCAATGTATCCCCAATGCAGGGATTTGCGAAATATAGCAGCATCCATTCAGTACACATGAGAGGGGGTTTTCCCTCGGTAATAACCGGAATCAATTAACACATTAATTATGTAAAATGTTAGCAAAGTTTCAGTAGAAATTTATTTCAGATTTCATGTAGGTATGATGTATAACTACTTTGTAAATTTTACTGTAATATTTATGAATTTACGTTTGAAAATATATAAATATACATTGAAAACGTTTTAAGATATTTATACATGTTTATGCTTTTAGATTTATTAAAGTTTATATTTATTATGATTGAAAAAGAATTATTTGCATATGTGAATTTATTATACATATATTTCCTAGAATTGTTAGAATTATTTTATTGTTATATTTAAATTTAATATTTTTATTGATTTCTCTACAGTTTCTGAGAATGTAAAATAAATTTTATATAAAATACAAAGAAAACAATAAATTTAATTTGTTATAGTTTATAAACATTCTATTTAGGAAATTATATCTTAAGAAATTAGTTTTCAAAGTCCCAAAGAAAATGTAAATTTTAGTTTATTTTTATACTATTTAATTAATAATATCTTTTAGTGCAGTTCCTAGAAAAACGAATTATGAAATTTAATAATGATATAAATTAAATTTCATTATATTCTAGAAAATTTTATTTAAAACCCAAGTAACAAACAACGGAAATTAGGGCAACACTAGGTATTTTAATCTTATGCTGCACGGGTCGCCACCTTTCATAAATCCCTTTTCCGGAATTCTTTAAAAGAAATAACAACCCCTGCATTTGTATTAAAATAATTTATTACATTTGTTCATTCCTTTAAAAATAATATATTTTTTCTTTTGAAGCTATTTTCGTTCTTTTATAAGAATAAAAATCACGATAAAGGGTGTGATCATGTATCATCTGAACCTTTCTGCTGTAAATGATAGCATAAAAAAGGAATTAAGATCTGAAAACTGAAAGTATTGATTTCATTCTCCGAACATTTGATGATTTTTTTTTTCAGTTGAATTGGTTTTTGTACGTTACATTTTTCTTCTACATTTACGAATTGTATTTTTCTAGTTTATTTTGTTAAAACATTTGCTAAATATGTAGTTTTATTAACTTTTTCGACAATTAAACAACTATCTTTCGTTTCATCATTATTCATTTGTTTCAAAAGGTTACTATATAAAATGAAGAATAAAATAAAACGAATTAAAATCCTTGTCAACGAAATATTCCGTGAAACTTTTCAGGAAGATTATTTTATTCATAAGGATTAACTCAAAGTAATAGTTTGAAAACTTTTGAATATTCATTATTCAGAATCTTTTAAAAAAGCATCTACTCTATCTCTAGGTAACTGAAATAAATTATATAATCCGTGCTAGTCCATCGTGTCCTGTCACCATGGATGTCCAGGATTTACAGTGTTAAATTACGTGTCAGTTACCTTTAATCTTTGCACTGAACGTGACTACAGACAGACCTTGTGCTTTGTTGTAACTCCTCGGTGCACAATATTTTTTGCGAACATTTCTTTTAATAGATTAAGGATAAGTCCTAGAAGCATTATATTTAAATTTATTTAATTCATCCGTAATAAACAAAAATAAAAATCCATTGTTCAATATTCTAATCCCGAAAGCCGATATTTTACTTATAATCTATTACTTCCGGTACGTCCATGTTTCTAAAAACAAAACAAAAAACGAAAACTATTCTCTCGAAAAACAATAGTCTATGATTTACAGCGTCATCACCGGAACAAAACAGTAAAACAACTCCCATTTCCGGCCCTGTACCCTTCCACCCTTATAAACGCAACAATTCAAACTCTTCAAGACATTTATGATAGAGTGTTTCCCATTGGCGAGATGCAACTTTGCTTTAATGATATTTTATCAAGTGTGCACTGATGAAATAAAATTCGCTTGTTTGAACTTTTGAATATAGTTTTTATGGATTATTATCATAAACGTTTACTCGTGCAAACGTAATTTCTGCATAAAAAGTTTTTGGAATTGGAGTCACTATGTTTTTCATGTAAATGCAGACAATTTTTCTTCATTATTATATTGTTTTTTTCGTCTACATTATTTGATACGCTTAGAGCTTCAATTTAGGCTTTTAAATTCAAATTTTTAACGTTGTTTTGAACGGAAATACATTTGAATAAAGAACAAACAAAATACTATATTTACATTATGTGCACATACTTCTAACTTTAAGATTAATAAACTTCTTAAAACAGTGGAAGTAAATAGAACGCTTATTGTTGACCAAAGTTGTGAAGTCAAAACTTAAGAGTCAACATATTTTCTCGCTAATGTCTGCATTCCATTATACAAATATGGAAGATAAACTTGAAAAGTTGTGAAAGAAAAATACGAAAATACATACAGCAATTAAAGTTGTAAAATACGGTTCAGATATCAATATTTATACATATAGACCTAATATTAAAATCAATGGTTTATTTATCCAAGAAGCTATTCGTTTTCAATGTTAAATATTTACTTTATAAAGTAAGTTATATGATTCAACCGATGAAAGTTTTATAAGTATAGTGTACATAATTTATTACCTAAGGAAAAAAATTTTTCAACTTTTTCAATTTGCATTTACAGAAATATTTGTGTCCTGAAACTTTGAAATAAATGAATTTTTTTATCTGTTTAAATTAATAAATAAAATGTGAAGCTTCGTAGTTCTAACTCAAACTTTTTTGAATGGAATCAAATATTTTGAGAGGTGTCGCTTTACGAAAGCAGGGACCCTTCCTCCTATCAGAAAGAGGCATGCTCTTATTAAAACATTAATCAAAATCGAACAGCAGTGCAAAAAATAAGTTGCCCAATAAACTCTTTGAAGTATTATATATACCAGACACTTAAACGGGTCTAATCGTAGGAAAACAGTCAAAGTCAGACTACGAGATCAATTTTGGAGGAATACAATGTTTTATGAGTCAGATAACCCCTCCGATTTATTCTCTGGAAGAGTCCAGGGTTAATTTTCCAAACACAACCCTTCGGCCTGAATGTAGTACATAAAATATATAGTGCAACGCCCGATTGTCACACAACACAAATTGGACCATTTTTTGGAGTTGATGGACTCAATTTTTCGGGAGATTCAAATCTTGAGCCTAACATAAAGAAGGAATATGCAACGAAAATTTGAATTTTATTTGTATATTATTAAAGCCCTTGTAATGAATGAACGAAATTTTGCAATATCAGAGAAATTTTGAAACTGAAACGAAAAGAAATCATTTTAAAATATCTAGAAACAAATCTGTAAATTAAACAAAAAATCTGGACTTATCTAAAGTAAATATGAACATGAAAGATAAATTTGCACAAACTAAAATTAAATATAAACATTTTTTTCCTAAATATTAAATTGAATTAAAAATATGTTATTATAAGTTCCTTGTATATTATCATAACATTTTAATATCAAATATATAATCAAAACTTTTTTGATATTTTATAATAACAGTTATTTTGCTTTGAAAACATAGTATGTTTATATTTTTCTTGTTTTTTATTATGTATCTTAAGAAAAAAACTGACTTTTCAGCTTGTTATAATAATTTGCAGGAAAATAATATTTAAAATAACTCTTTTTCTAAATTTTCAATTAAACTTATTATTTCAAATAATTTCTAAATTATTCTAGATATAGATAAAACCACCAAGAACTTTTTTATAATAAACTTAATAATCTAAGCATATTTTTTTATTTGCATTTAATAATAATAAAATAAAAATACTTTATTGGAAATATACAAATTCAATAATACACAGAAACGTATATCCAATAAGATTAGATAAAATACGGAAAAAAAACTGCTGTATAAGTAATCCTAATTTTCATTAAACTTAATCCAAGTACCTAAAATAATCCCATAATCCGCTATCGAACATATATTGAATTTTATAAAATATAATTTTCTATCTTGCATTTCAATTCAGGATTTTATAAATATATTCAAGTCAATATTAATATAGTTATAATATAAATTTCGGTTTACTACATCGTATTATAGAGACGGAATCATCGGGTAATCGAATAATTCGGTGCTAAAATAAATTGAATGGATGAAATTATTATTATTTCATTATTTCACTATTCTATTTTATCAGAATTATGTGAAATTTCAAGTTTAATTTGGATAATACAAGATTTATTTAAATTCAAAAGTGTTATAGTATTATTATATTTATTTTAAGTGTTAATTTATCGTTTGATATTCACTATTATTCAGGAACAGTGCTTGGAAAATGTTCAAGGTATTATATTTAAATGTTTTTCAATAAGATAATATTTCGGTAAAAAGTAAAACTTATATTTTTATATCTCTTGTACGTGAAATTTAAAGTTCAAAGATGAGGCACTAATTTTTCTAAGAATTAATAGTAAAATTTCTTAAATTAAAATAATTAATTTCAATATTCAACGTTACACATTTGTTTAGATGCGCTTTTGACGGATTTTGAACATATTTAAAAAATAATATTATAATAATGTATATTCTTTATAAACAATTTTAAGAATTGACAGATTTATATTTTAATAATTAAACAAGCTATAGTGTCTATAAGTATAGTCATTTTGCAACATTTAGTTCACAATAATTGTATTTTCTTGCTTGTACTTGTATGACTTGTCGCCATATTGTGCTCTTTTTTGTTTTGTCTCTCTTGTTCATATCACTGTTTCATTTTATCCGTAGCAGTACCAGTTCTACTTAGAAAAAATCTTAAATATTTTATATATTATCATACAACAGGTTTAAAAATTTTGAATAAATCACAGGAAATAAAATTTGGATCAAAGAAAAATCAAAATAAAAGGCGTATAAGATATAAATACTTTAATTTGAGGTTTTAAAAAGTAAAGAATTATTTTCAAATTAATCTATTTAATGTATTGCGAAGAAAAGTCTAAGATTTGTAACCACGATATCAGGAAATGCTTAAAACCAACTAAACGAAAAATAATTCCATCATTTATAACTGCAGTGTTATACTAATGAAGAAATCATTATATTATTAATGTTAGATTAAATCTTTCGATATAAATTACAAACACTATTTTTGTATTAAAGTACTGTGTGTTTTTATGTGAAATATGGCGCTGAAACATGAGTCAGAAATAGATCTACTTAATTAAACATGGTAATCAAGATGAAAGGTATGATAGCCATGGCAATTTCGGCATAAAATGAAACTGTACATAGATTGTATCTCTCTTTTTTATACCTCTGTGAATATTACAAGCATAACTAGATTATATCGTGTTCATTTTGAAATTATATTGAATTATAGCTGTACTCATTTTTAGTTTTATGGACATACTGAAGTTTTTACTGAAATTTTATTAACTGTCGCTTTTTTACACTTTTATATATTTAAACTAATAATTTTATGCTTTATGTTTAACTACCGATAAATGTATTATTCTTTATAAATTTATTTATTTTTATTATTATTGGAGCTATAAATTTAAAATTTAATAATTAATTCTATAAAATAAAGTTTGAGGTTAAGGTTTACGTCTATTCACTTCAAAGTCAGTTCAAAAGTAAACGACGCATGTGCATTAAAAAAAAAAAACAAAGTTTAAACATGATTCTAACGTAAACTTAGCTATTAGTCGAATTTATAACATGTTTTGGTCTAGTTCTAGTCTTAAACTAGTTCGGAAGTAATCATGTATCATGAGTCAGAGTTCATACCAAATGAACTTGGAGATTCATATTCAAATCTCAAAATTGAATTCATATAAGTAAACCCTAAAGGATAGCAGTGATTTATCTTGAATCCTGGAATTTGGTTTAAAATTTTATTAATTATAAAAATGAAACATGATCTGAATAGAAATCTATCTGAGACCTGCCATTATAGGTTTTTTAGGCATTCATCAAGTTTCTTGTGTTAAAATTTTCAATTCTTTGTTTTTATACTCATTATTTAACGTTAATTATCCAGGAAGACGATCCTGTAAATAATTACGGGTAGTACAGAGCCGGCGACCCAAATTTTCGCGGCCTCTAGCGTATCTTTCGAACGACGCGTGAAGTTTTGATCTCGATTAATCCTCCAATTCAACCCTCTTAATTGCGTCCGGTCTGAATATGGCGACCCGTCGGCTAATCCACTAATGTAAGATTGCTTTTGTCGTACTCTCAGCGAAACTTTAATGTCCAGTTACACAAGGTGTACTTTCGCATTGTTCACAAATTCATTCATGGAAATAATGGAATCACTTTCTAAATTTTATTATAAATCCTGTTACAAATTTATTTCACTATCAAACTATTTGTTGATTTATTTTTTAACCTCAAAAATACCCATTTTATAAACTAAAATAATATTCAAAATTACTAAATTATAACAAATGTATCTATTTTAAATTATTATATAAATAAAATTCCTAGTAAATATAATTATTTTTCACTAATTATTCATGTATAAAANTCATGTATAAAATTACAGTTTTAATTACTTTCAATTAATAAATAAAATACACTTCTAAAGCTTTAGTGAATAAAATATTATTTTTATTACAATAAAATAAATGCAATAATTATCAACAGAATGATAAATATATTAATTAAATAATTCACTGAAATAATTTTGAATGATTTTTATTATAAATAATTTTTTGTATTAATTGTATGAATTAATTTTTAATTGGTGATGGTCGTTGAATTATTGATATTATTTCTACTTGATTTCATGGAAATAATTAAATTATTGAAAAATTATAATAACAAATTTTAATATTATTGTCGATTTTAACATCAAAGTTAAAATTCACTGTGGTTATAGCGTATGAACGATTTTTATTATAAGAATAATCGATCTTCGAATTTTATTTTTAATACAAAATCTCAATTATACAAAGTAAACTTATACAAAATTCAATTTTTTTAAATTTTTAAATGTTTCTGGCTTCTTAATTTTGGAAAATGATACATTCAGGTTTTTCAAAGTTTATTTTGTACTCACCGAAAAATTTATCATTGATATAGGATGTCCCAAAAAGGTTAAGAATTAAACGTTTGAAAACCGTCTTTACAAAGAATTATAAGGAAGGATTTGCATCTTAAACCTTAGACCATCTTCAACGATTAAAATTGCGATTGAAATGTTCGAGAGGTTTCCAAACTTATCCCGACCGTTTTGGGACATCTTGTATTAGTGTTAATTTTTCCGACATCTTTATAAAATTGCACAATTATTGCTGTATTTTTAACCTTTCATTCTGTTTTTGAACCTTTTATCATAAAGATTATTGTTTATAATTAAATCTTATGACAGTTTTAAATAATTCTCCATTGTCTAGCTAGAATATCACTGACACACAAGATATAAAAACCCTTAAAAAGTTTTAAAATGATTTTTCCCGGAAATGAGATCCTAACAGATTATTATTTTGACCCAAAATACTCCTAATCCGTGTTTTTCATCAAAATCGTTAGAACTCATTATTATATTATAATATATAGTTTCTTTTGAACATAGTTTAATTAAGTATTTTCATAAAAGCACCTATTTTAACATGAATGTTAATTATTTTAATCAGAATATTAATTTTCCTTTAAAAATAAAGAAAAGCTAAATATATAATGAAACAAAGTATGAAATGTTGGTTTTCTAGTTTTAATTTTACTCAAGTGCAAAATTGTTTAGCTTGCAGTGTTGCAGTGTTTTAATAAACTATCATGAAATTGTGGTAATTATTTTTACTTTATTAATTTTATATGGTTACGATGTGTTAATTAAAATTTTAAATTAATTGTTGTAGAATGAATGTTTATTATTTATTTTTAATTTAATTTTAAAGTTTATCTCCGGAAAATTTGACTTTACACCTAGACAAAAATAATAGAGTGTCATGTTAATAATATGAAGTTTGTTAACTAAAATTAATATACTCAATCTAATACGCAGGTAAATAATTAAAGTCATACATCATTTAGTCGAAAATAAAAGATTTGAAACTTTGTCTCATTCAAAAGCAGACAAATTGCAATAAAAAAGAAAACTTAAACCCTGATTTAATCAAATAACAAAAAAAAAACATGGTTAGTCAAGGTGACAAAAGAATTGAAGTAGCTGTCAACTTAAATTTCAACGTGTTTTGTTTTTTTCTTACGTTCTTTGCCGGAAATTAAGAAGTAACATGTGAAAGGAGGACAGAAAGATAAATGTATCTTCCACGTATGAGAATTTTTTTGTATTTGTCGTGAGAAGTAATGTTTGTTTCCAGAGTAAAATAGAACTTCAGATATGCAGAAGTTTATATTAGCTTTTCAGTTCATTTTACTCTGACAAAATGTCGTTTCCGTTTTATTTGCTTAAATATATTTGAAACATTTAATAGAAGGCTTGTAAAATATAATTACCTTTTATACAATTTATTTTTGTTTATCAAATTATTATAAATATCTTAAAATCACAGGTATAAAGTATAAACGGCTGGTAGTACGTTTGAGTTCAGTTTTTGAAGCAGATTTTAACACATTGTACAGCTCACTTCAAGTTTTAAGCTCAACTGATTCAAGGTCTTTTTAATCAAAATTTCAGAAAGAGATGTTATAAATATAGTTTTAGTGAGTAGAAAAAGGATAGAAACAAGTTTTTTTTTACTGTGGTCGAGATATAAAAATTATGTTTACTGCATTCATGATTAAAATATATTAAATTTTTCATCATATTGGATGTATTTTTTTTAGATTGTCAAGATCGTTAAAGTGAGTCTTTTTGTCATAAAACGTGTTCATCTGTTATAGAGCTTAAAGGGTGCAAAATGGGATAATGAGTTGGGGGTTCACTGCGTAACCCCCAGAGCAGAAAAACTGCGAGTTTTGAGTAAAAAAGACTCAAAATGCAGTTGCAACGTTGAACACTTATATCTTTGAATGAAAATATTGTAGGCAACTCGTTTTTTGCTTATTTTACAGGAAATTGAATGCACTTTATTGTGCTGGAGGTTATATTGCTAGGAAAAAATCCTCCAACTCTATGGAGATCGCCAAAGTTGAACGTTTTTTGGCCAAAAACGTGGTTTTATTGTTGAAAGGATGAAGAGCAGAAAAGGGGTAATTCTCATCTAAGTTCACACTCTTAAAGAATAGCCAAAACGGTTTATTTTTCTGAAAGAATCGTCCAATTTGGTCGAAAAGTCGCTGAGTTATGTGCGAAAAGCTTCAAAATGAACTTTTTTTCAAACACCCATAACTTTGTTCCAAATCATCCTAAGAACTTCGTTCTTTAAACCCTGCACAGGAAATTTATCAAATTTTAATGCCACTATAGTGAATTGAGTCGGCAAATTTTTTCCAACTTCGTACACATCGTCAAAGTTGGACATTTTTTCGATTTAAAACATTTTTCTTTTCTTCTCAAGAGTGCTTTAGGGGAGCAGAAGGGGTTACGCTTAAGATCGCATACATGCTTTGAAAGAAGACACTTTAAACTTGATTTCTTTCAAAGGTTTATCAAAATCGATTGAAACTACGCCGAGTAATGACGGTTTGAAAATGGGCAAAATTTTACAAATTTCGAGTGTCTCATTTTTTTTCCGCTAGTGTTCTGGTTTTTATAATTCCCAGTTCTACCTAGGCGTATTATCCTATGGGATAAAAAGCGATCGTCCAGGGCCCCTCTTAATAGGGGCCTCTAAACTCTCTTAAACTATATAGCGTCAATAAAAGCAGTTATAATTGTCTGTAAATATTGAACAGATAAACTGGTAACATGGAAGTAATTTACTCGATATTCTTATAACACGGTTTTCAAATAACGCGAAGTGATAATGCTGCTAACCTTTCTATAGCGCTCGTATGACATTTCAACAAAATCTTTATTTCTGTAGCTAAACAATTTTTTATATCAAATATTTTCTCTATTATTCTCTATTTCTTCACTTAGTTAAGACGATTAGCGAATTTTTACAATACTCTGATGGTTGTATTTACATAAAATTTTCTCTGTGTATGAGTAAAAATAATTTTCTTTGTACTTAGAGAAAAAGGCTAAATGATAAATTCAACACTAAAAATAATAGTGTGCAAACTTATATATTTCGAATGAGAAATAAGTCAAGAAGTTCATAACTAATGAAAAGAAAATATAGTTGACAAAAGAGTAAAATAATAATAAAAAAAATATATATATAATTCTAGAAACGTATAAACGTGACAGTATAAAAGCATAACGATTAATTCTACTTCCGCTTAAGCAACATAAATTCATTCTATAAATCATATACAAACAGCTCGCTGTAACAATTTCTGCCCTGGTGTGATAAAGACTTTTAATTAAGTGCGAAGTAATTAACATTAATATTCGGAAGCAAGGTTGCTTTATGCAGTAGGTGTGGCCATTTTCCTTCAAGAGGTCGCGGTTGTTGCTTGTGACGGTACTGTATAACAAGGCACGTGTTTGACTTGCAATAGACAGCTATGACCGCGAAAATTAATTTAAACAAACAAAGGAATTATACGAAACAGAATGACTGAAAAATATTTTAAATATATTCTCTACTTCTACCTACTTATTCTGTATTTTTCTGACTTAACAATATTTCAGTACTTGATGAATATTTTATGAAAGCCTTTTTTGTTTATTCTGCAAAAATTGAATTGAGAATTGGATTCATCTTTGTTTATTTTAATAACTTTTTTTTTTTATTCTATTGTATGTGAATAGAAAAATAATTCATCTTAAAATACAAATATTTGACTTTCATATTAATGTCTTTCCGTAAATAAACATTCAATATTATAAAACAAATAATAAAATAAAAAATATATTTTAATTGTCACATTGATTGTTGTACATCATGCAAAAGAATATTAAAATTACCTGAAATATATTTGTTTTATAAAATAATATGTTTTATAAACATTGCAATTACAAAATATAAATCACAGGATTTATCTAACAAAGTAAATATTTATTTAAAAGATTTGTTGTTAAAAAAAATTATAAACAGATTATAAAAAATGTTTACTTTCATTATAGCATAAAAAAATGTAAAATACTTTTATAACTAGAATTACTAGAAGTTTTTTTTTTTTAGTCAATAACCTCAACATATTTAATACTTAAAAAACTAAGTATTTTAAAAGTTCGAAAGTGCACTGAGAAAGAGAAAATTCTATTTGTCACTGTTCACACATCTGTTAACTTCTAAACAAGTTTTTTGTTTTGTTAAACTAAGCAACAAATAAAAGCAAAAAGCTCGGTAATAAATCTATTTGTCTCAAGCGTTGATATGCCGGTGTTGCGTGCTGTAATATAGTGCGAAACTTTTCCTGTACGAACAAGTTACGGCCAGCCCAAAGGATGTAAATTGTTCTATACTTTTTTCGGTTAGTTTTGGAAATCGTTTTAAAGTAGATTTACATTCAGAAGTATTTTTACTGAATATAATTTTAATTTACTTTTAAAAGCAAATAAAAACTAGTAAATTGAATAATTTTTTAGCCAGTTAAATTACTCCTAAAATATTCTTACCAACAAGTAATAGTTACAAAGTTAGTAGCAATTATCTTATTTGCTTTATTTGTATAGAACTAAACTTGATATTTGTTAATTAATATTTTTCTACGGGTTTCAATATACAAGCCATTAAATACCCTATTATTAGTTAATATATTGCTAAAGTTTTACAGTGATCTCGTAATTGTCGAGTACCATGCATCTAGTTTCTTGTTACAACTTGAACTCTTAGCTGTTGATACCGTGCTGTACTTATTAATTAGTTATGTATTGTAATTTAACACAAATTATATAATATTTCTAATAAAATAAATATTTTATTTAAAAAACTATCCTAAAAAGAAAAAAATTTTTAAAAATCCCACATACTTTTCACTTAGAATTCATTTTCCTAATGACTGCTTTTAAAAATAAATACAGGTAGACAATTCCTTTTGAAAAACCATTCTATTGAATTTGAAATAAATATTTTTTTATTTTCTTTACACAATTGTCGCCTAGTGTACCGACAAAAGTTGTATATGCGGGTTAGAAAATACGAACAGCTTGAAGTTCTGCTTGAAATGTGGTCGCGGGGGTTTTGCTCTTTATTGTTTGGTGCGCTTCACTAAAATACAACAATAAATATTGGATGAACAAAGTGAACGTTCCCTATACACCGGAATTACAATTGACCATTAAAACTTCTCCTTTGAGAGTTGCTGAAATTATGGATCAAAAGTAAACATTGAATAACATTTCTACTCAAATTGTTATTGTTTATTTTATGGACTACTATTTTCCAATGTAAACCTTAACTTAAGTCAATTTGAATAACCTTTTCTCAGTAGAGTACAACAACAAATAAATACATATATTTTTTCATATTCCCTTTTCCACATTCAAATATTTCTTTTATTTATTTGTTCAAATAAAAATAACAAATCTAATATTACATATACAGGGTCGCTCTTTTAGTTTAAGGCCTTGGGCGGAATTTAGCGATTCTTCAATTGCAGGGACCCAAGAATTCACAGAAGGGGTCCCTCTAACTCTAAGAACTCCGGGTTTACGCTTAGCCGATTGGCCTTATCGACACTTCTAATAGATAATAACTTAAATATTTGTTGAAGTCAAACATTTTTAAAATCTTAGATTTACGGAACAGATATTGTGACGTTATTCGTTACGCACAGCATATTTTCATCAATATCACCCATCTTTTAACCTAATAAATTATTGTTTAAATATAGATTTAAATTTTAAAATGAATAATGTTCACACTTCATCAACCACAAAATCTGAAACGAAATATTTATATTTTATTTTAGTTAACATAGTCGCTTATTGGTTCATTTTTGAAATGTGAAGCCATGTGGACACTATTTAATTATAAATTAGTGCGTTCCATCAATCAGTTTTACTCAATGTCAATCAGCCTACCTGTTTTAACCTGTTTTTCCGTATAAATATATCAAAAATTTTCGATTTCATAATGTGAAATAACTAAAAGATATGTTTTAATAAAAAAACTTCAAAGAAATAGTTGCAATTCTGCAAAACCATAAAAAATATAATTAAAAATGGTAATTATATATATTTCGTATCAGAAAATAAATATTATATTTAAAAAAAGTAATCATACATGCAGAAATAAAAGTTTTATTCCATTAAAAATTATATTTATATAAATATGTACATCATTAAAAGTTCCAGCTAAATATAAGAAAAAGAAAAATAATAAATAAATAAATAGCATTGCATGTTGAATGCACATAATACAAGTAATTGCAGGAAAATATCCTAGCAAAGCTTCATTAAAAATATAATCGTTACAAGTTTCCGTTAAACGAAACAAAATTTCATTGTAATTATATTCTGTAATTACATTAATACATGAATTTTAGTTGTCTTTAAAGTTCTTCATATATGTATATGATTGTTTCAAATGAGATTTTATTGTATTTTAAAATTGTTTATTATCACTTTTATTACTTAAACTTAATAGCGCAGTATTTGTAAAAACTTTTATTACTCGGTTCCCATTACGTTGAAATGTTTTCTAGTTTTTGAAATCGTAAAAATAATTGAAGCAATTATTGCATCATTTTATATGACAATAATATTTGTGATTAACTATGGCATCATTAATTTTTATTTTTTTGTCAAATTTTATGATACACAATCATAATAAATTTCTTTTTGAATTATTTTCAGTATTTTTCACTGCTAAATATTTATAAATGGATTAATTTCACATTTTTTATTTTTACGTTTTGAATTATTTGGTTTTTCAAAAAATAACAAGCTTTAACATGATTACTTTGTTGTAAAAATTTTATTTTATATATTGTTTATTGAGTTATTTAGAATTAGAATAGTAAATATAAAACATATTTTATATATTTTTTTTACTTTGTTATCATTACATTTGAATTGAAGTAAAAGAAATATAAGTTAAACATTTTATATATCTCTAGAGACAGATTTTTATATCAATCTTTTAAAAATATCCTCCAGGTTTTACTAGAATCTCTAGAAATTTCTATAAAATTGAAAAATATAAAATGTACTTCCGATAACCTCTAGGGTATATGTATATACGAATATTATATTCAATAAATCTTTTTTATTATTTTAATACATTTGAATAAGAAAAAAACTATGCATTATAATCAAATTAATAATTTAATTTCAAAGCTATGATTATAAGCAAAAAAGTTGTATTTTTATTAATAAAAATTTAAAATGATAAGTAACTTATCTGAACATGCAAAGTTGATAAAATGCATTAGTATTATTAAATTGTCATTTCTTTAGAAAACTTTAGTATACAAGCCATTAGTAAAAAATTGAATTACTCTGTTGCAAAAATGCAATTTTTTAAATGTAATAATAAAAAAGAAAAACCTTAAACAATAAATTTAATATTTTCTTTCGAAAATCTAATAAAAAACACTCAAATCTAATTTTCATTCACAAAGTTATAATGAATGATACTCGTAAAGCAAATTCACTTCAAATAAAAAAGAAATTTGAAAAAGTTTTTCTTTAGCAACATAGACATTCGATCAAGAATTTCAGAATATATTTTCCAGTTTATGAGTGCCGTTTTGTACGTTACGGTGCGCGGTTGACACGAATAAGAAGAAGAGACGCGATATTTTTCTCGAGAAGCTAATTACGAAACTTTGCTTTGAAACACTGCCTGCGTTAAATAAACTCGATTAGCTCTTCAACATTTAAACATCAACAGACAAGCTGCTTTTAAGATTAATATTATTAAATAGATTAGGAATTACGCAGTTATTATCCTTGTGAACATTATTAAAGTTTTCTATGAAATTATTGGAGGTTAGAATTTACCAAAAACAATATTTACAAAGAAAAACATACAATTTGAATTGTTTAATAATAAAAAAAATTGAGTTCAACAGTTCAAGCAAATTATCACACATTTAAATAAAAAAATATGACTTATGTTCCAAATTCTGAGCTTAGCTAGAATCCATATTACCACCGCTGCCAACGTCTTTTAAAATAATAAGTTGTTTTATGATATTGGGAATAGAGTTTTATCGATTGAAAGAAGGATAAAATAAGAGCATTGTTACTGATTTTTACTGTGTTTGGAAGCATGACATTTTGCTCCAAATTCTGAGCTTAATTAAAATCCATACTACCACTACTGCTCAAGGTCTTTCAAAACAAAATCTTATTTTGTGATATTGTGAATAGAGTTTTATCCAGTGAAAGAAGGATAAAAAAGAGTATTGTTACTGGCCTTTAATGTGTTTTGGTTGTGTCTGATTTATTTTAATGAATTTAAAATATATTTTTTCTACAGTCGCTACACAAAGTAGGTATTTGCGCTCTCTTTTGTCAACGCTAAATGTTACTTTACCGCTCTAGAGCGACAAAATAGAAAAAACGTTCGCTGTCGTCACGTACACATATAATTACCTTCACAAGTCAATCTGACATATGATTCCTCTGTCGGTATATTACATAACCAAACAAAATGCCCTGCTATGTAACATTTATTATTTTTTGTTATGGTGGATGATTCATTGTGGCGACTGTAGAAAAAATCTTGTGTGTGTTTCGAGCACAAATGGACATTGTCGATTTCGAGATAATGCCGCGCTCCTAAGCCGGGATTTTCTAGAATCTATTAGTAGATAGTTATTATTTTTTCTATATGTTTTGTAAATTAAGTTTTAAAGTCTTAATTATTTTTTTTAAATACATTAATATTTCTTTACATGTCTCGAAGTATTTGATATTGTAGGATTTTCTTAGAATATGTTATTAATTTTGCGTTTTCTAGATAACATATTTTTTAATGAAACACTATCAAAAATAAAATAATTTAGAAACTTAAAGAATTCTGTTTAAAGACACATTAAATTTTCATTTTTTATATTATTTTAGTTAAACGAAAATAATCTTTAAACTTATTTATTTTCAAAAACAAAAAATTATATATTAAATTAAAAAAAAAAAATACATAAACTTACAAATGAGTGATGAATTATATTGAGACAATATATATAATAACTTAGAAAAATCTTTTGAGATATTAAATATTGTTTTTATTTAAAGTATGTGTGATAAAAATAGTAATAATAGGTTTATTTGAATGAGAAAGTAAATATTTATCTACATTTTGTGTAATTTCATGATATTAAAAAAGTTGTATAAAATTGTAGATAAATGTTTGTATGTGTTTATAAGGCCTTGTCAATTTATCAAAAAATAACATTTCGTTTACATTCTTTATCTGGATTGAAGAAAAGAAAAGTCCTTTAAAAAATAAACATTAAACAAAAACCTCCATTCTATCTATTATAACCGCGGACAAACGCGTTCACAAAAAAGGCGAACCTTAAACTTTTGTGTGACCCATCATCATTCTTCGAAAAACGTTTCCACTTCTGACAAAAACAGTTCAATTATCCAGCTGTCAAAAACAAAATTCATCTAAAAAACGAATTTCAATCGTATGTCGTGAGAAACACCCAAACACAGTCGGACAGTGAAGCATCGCTGGCCGACATAATGTTTCTTTGGCCCGAAAAAATTGTACCACGCAAAGAATTCATATATCTCCATACATGAAATAAATTGCGACTTATTTCAGAGCGTTTCTATTTTTCATCTAATGAATATTATTTTTAATGAAGATTTATTACATTTTTACAAGATTTTAAGACATTTTTAATTAAAAATTCTTTCGAAATTAATGTGGGTATAACAAGACTGAGAAGCCATAGATAAAACGCGAGGAGTATTCGTTTTAAAATATTTTTGATTAATGTTACACGCCGTTCTGAGACATTGTAAAATTTATACAGTAGCTTTTTTAAATATATAAATTATTTCAAATTAATTAAGAATATAACTTCAGATCAAAAAGTATTTTTTAAGGCTTCAGCTTAGTATAATTCTAATAATAAAACTCGAATTGGTTTCACTAACCTCAAATCGACCAAATAATGATACTACCGTTGATAGCTTTAATATTTAAAACGAACGAAGGTTTGTTAAAACAAATTAAAGTAAATCATTATAAATAATAGAATTAATTTTTTATAAAATAAAATTTGTTTTTGATTTTATATTAAAGGTACTTTTATTCTAAGTGCTATAACATTTTAAAGCATTACTTGTAAATAAGATTAAATTTTGTTTTGAAGATTTAAATATTTTCATGTAGTATATAAAGAATAAAAACCTAAATAATATATATTTACAAGTTGAAATAAAGCAAATCTGATATACTTTATCAAGACTTACAAAATTAAATGTCAGAAATTCTAAGAGGAGCAAATTTCAGAGAGAAATTGATATAAAAGACGAAAAGACGGTACATTTTAGATTAGATCAGATATCAAAAAATGTCATTTGAAAAGTTGAATTCTATCATGATGTTGATATATAAATGGTACAAAAGGAAAAATGATATTTTTTTTAGGATAAATATATGTTTATGTCATTTGGTTTCTTTTAAGACTTTTTTCGAAAGCTTTCAATTAAATTTTTTATTTCTGAAATCTGATTAACTATTCAAGTGAGTACTATCACGAATGAAATCAGTCCTGGATTGTAACTCAAATATAAAGCTTTATAATTAAATTTAAATTAAAAGTGCTTTTGATAAAATAAATTATCTTCAATCTCAGGATATAATAATGAGGTTTTATAATTTCCTTCCAAATTAAGATATTTTTAATTGATGTGAAAGTCTTGTAACTAGTTTAACTAATTAAAAAATTAGAAGCTACTTTTACTTACAAAAAAAAATAATAAATTGATAACGATTTCTCAACTGACAATAAGAAATATAATATGTACATCATTATTTATATATGATAATAAATTTTAAAAAGGTTGTCATCAAATTTCTTGCTTATAATGACTAACACTGGTGAAGAACGTTATTTTGAAATTTTAAACAAACAAGCGCATATTACGTAATAACCCTTGACCTTTGACATGGTCTGTTCTAAAGTTAGTATATTAAATTTCTATGCCAACATACGATAATAAAATTTATTCCCTTTAGGATCGTTTAACAACTTATTGTCTTACTGTGAATAAAATGGATTATTCCTGTTTATTAAAGAATTCCACTGGAATATTTGAATAATATACGATTTCAATTGTTTTTTAGTTGAAGTATTTAAAAACTTCAAATATACAGTTAAAATCATTTATAACGACATCCCTTATATCGACGAGCATATTGATACGATCGATTTTGTTTGGTTTGGTTTGGTCTCCGTTATTGTTACCGTTTTGATTGTTGTTAACTCATTGCCCATTATTTAGTAACTGACTCTGGTGACCACATATGGTTTTATTCCAGATCCTACCTTGTTCTTTATCATTCTAAAAACACAATTTTATAAACATCGTTCTTGTTTACGTCTGCGTATGTCATTGTCAGATCAACCACGGCTACGCATTAGCGGCGGCACATTCGTAACATTATAAATATTAGAAGTAACGTTATAAAAATATTAAAAAAATCGAACAATAAATTGTTAAATTACTACAAATACAATAGATTTAAAAAGAAATCTAAAATAGTGTACCAACATATTAAGAGAATTCGTCAAATCTAGGAATAAATAAGATAAATATGAGTTTGTCAATCAATAAAGACCATCTCTAATTACAAGAGCCTATGCTGTTTCCGTAAACCGTCGATATAAGCGGTTTATACTGGAATTGATAGATATAATTACTTAAATTGAAAAGGATGTAAAATTTGAAGCGAGAAATAATCATTTTATTTAAAATCGTTTATGAATAAAAAAGTTTAAATGAAGCCGATGTTATTTTCATATTTAATACAAAGTTGACAGTAACAGGGAATTTAAAATATTTGACGAGGGCTCAGCATGAGAATAGATACAATCGTATTATGTAAATTTCGCATCTGTTATGTTTATTCGTGAGATTTAGCTCATTTCCGATATTCTTAAAATCGAAAAGCACTTTTCC
This sequence comes from Pogonus chalceus, assembly GCA_002278615.1. Classification (NCBI taxonomy): domain Eukaryota; kingdom Metazoa; phylum Arthropoda; class Insecta; order Coleoptera; family Carabidae; genus Pogonus; species Pogonus chalceus. Next base: position 53,962 of record NEEE01001449.1, read on the forward strand.
GATAAGAAAATTCCATTCAGTTGATACTGTGTACATTGCACGTAGGTGCTGTGCCCATCAACTTTTTCTTATAGGAATTTATCGATTTTACTTTTATGCTTATTTTTCAGATATTTGTATGTTTGTTTGCTGGAATCTAGGATATGCGATAAACGACACACACAAACCACTCACATGCTTCACAAACGGGTTGACACTAGTTCACTTGTATTGGTGTTGGTCTTACAAAATATATAGAGCACTAACCTCGTCTTAAGATATATTTGCAGTCACTGGAGAGAACACGAATTCTTTTTCAAATATTTTATATTTTAAATTGGTTTTCAAATAAACTTTGGACACATATTTTCTATCAAAGTATGATCTAAAATATTTTCTACTATAAAATTTATAATACAAAGTTATGGATTCAATGCTCTCAAAATAAACCAATTGTAAGGTAACCTCATTTAAGGAAGGACCCCACCCTAACAGCTCTAAAAATCAGCGATATTTAGGAATTAAAGTCATTTGGGGTTTTTTACAATATTGTTGCGCGTATTTTAATTATTTTTACAAAATTTATTAAAGTAAAAATATTAATATTTGGAGCATGGTAGCCTCCAGCGTTAGACACCTACAAAAAAAGGTAATTCCATGGATGCCACTCGCGATCAATCCTTAAACAGGGCAGAATAAAATCGTTTAGATTTCTTTTAACTATATTAGATTAGCTATTTTGAAGCATAGAGTTTTTTGAAAACTCAAAAAAATTGCTAAAATGGCAGCAGTTTGAAGAAAAATTTTTTTCGTAAGAATAAAATTCCTATAAATTTGTTTATAGAAAATCGAAAAATTATAATATCAAAAAAATCTCACGCTTCGCGATAGAAAAAACAGTTTTACACATTGTCGATAAAGATTAAAGTGATTTTATTGAATGGTTCCCGAGAAAAAGTGGCACCCAGTTTGAAAATGTGGTTTCGAAAAAATGTGTTTAAAGTTTTCGGTATTGTATTTAAAGTATTAAACGGCCTCCACAATTCTTCTTGTATCTTTGCAATAACTTCAATTATCAATAAAAATGGAATAGATTTGTGGAAAAAAAGTAATTAATTAAAACTTTCTTTAAGACTTTTAAAAAATAATTAAACACATTGAAATAGAGATTTAATAATAAATCTTATATTCGTTGTTTTCGTTGTTTTATAAATAAATAAAAAAAGTAAAAATACTTATATGTACTACGTTGTAATTTGACGATAACGAGAGGAAAAATAATAAAATCCCAGTTGTCCAGACTTCAGAGGAATAAACCATAATTTCTTTATCTAAAAAGCCATGAAGAATACTGTTTATATTCAATTAAACCGAAAAGGGAATTCGCAGAATTTTATTGAAGCATTAGAGACCACGCGGCCACGGCAGCAAAGATGCTCACAACTACGTTCTTTCATTCCGTGGAAAATTAAGTTAAATAAGCTCTTTCTTTCGTAGCTGATCGACAGAAAACGCACCAAATTAAATTGTGGAATATCGATACAATTTTACTGTGAAAAATGAAATTTTCAACTTGGATGTATTCGAACATTAAATGAATGTTCTCAGATCATACGTTTGGTATTTCAAATTTTCATTTAATTATATATTATTTTCATCTTTTTGGAAATTACTTCAGGAATTCCCTAATAACCACTTTATTAGTATTTTAACTTTCGTATATAATACATTTACATATCCCTTCGTTTTCAGTAGAACTTTAGTTGATAATTTGAAATATCTGAACTCCAATAATAAGAGATATGGAATACTGTTAATAAATATATATATATATATATAGATATATATATATATATATATATATATATNATAAAAAAATTAGGTCACGAAATTTAAGAAAATATTGCGTTGAAATATGTTATATTACCTTTGCATTTACCGTGCTAGATTTTCAATATCTATTTATCAGTTTTTATAAAAAAAATAATTTATTAAGTTTTTGGTTAATTAATCCCATTTAATCAAATCTCAAAGGCTCATCACGAAAGAAATTTGGAAAATAAAGTCTTGAAATTATACTAGAAATTTTTTTTAAAGATTGTTATTAGGAAAAAAAATCTATTGAGAATGATAAATTTAGAATATCTTTATCAGGTTTTAAGTCAATTTTAACATATTGAAACTTAAATTAAAAAGTAAAAAAATATAAAATCGTAAATAATAAGAAAACGACTAGCTTATATACCTACCCTAATTATAGGTATATTTGTAAGCTTATTAATTTTCATCTTTTATTTTCATATAATATAAGAAATTCAAAAAATTTTCTTAAATATACCTCTTACAAATATTTTCATTTTAAAAACTTCTCCAATGTTAAAATTTCTTGTAAATGAAATATAAAATATTACAAGAAATTTATTGATGAATATTATATATAATTAATTGAGCTTTTTGGTTTAAAATTTAAAAAAACCTTTAGGCGCAAATATCTTCAAAATAGTTAATATTTGATAATCCACTTAAAAATATTTTTTTGTACTCATGCATTGAAAAGTGTTGATTTGCGTTACCTAAACAACATCCGAAACTTCTATTTTCCGCATTATAACCAGATGAGCGTGCGGAAAAATAAGCAAAAAGCACTCCTATTTNCAATAGGTTTATGAAACAATAAGTTTGAAAAAAAAAGGTTTCAAATTTTATTCCGCATATTTTATTTAGTAAATAATTTTGTTTTGCATCAACTAAATACATACAAATGTTTTCCAACGATGAAATATTAAATTAAGGACAAAAATATTAAAATTGTTTCAAATTTCAATGTTGCCAAACTGGTCATATTTACACTAGATAATTAAATTTTTCAATTCGAAATAATTTTTGTTTCTGTTCATTCATTTAATTATTAATAATGTATTGAAGATTGTTAAAATTAGTAAATATTTTCTAATTTAATTAAAATGGATAAATTGAAAAGTTAAAGCACTTAAATAACATATTACTAAAACAAAATTATATATAAATTACATTAAAAGTCCAATATAGAAACTAGCTAAAATCACGTATGTTTATCACAAGCAGATTAGAATTTAACGAAGATTTTAATTACAATCCTTTAAAACCCTTAGAACACCCACTTCTTGAACCTATATCAAATTAAAGTGAGTTCAATCAACGCACTTACAAGTACAATACCCTCATCTATCTTATAGCGTCGCGTTACAAGTAACCTTTAATAAACATATATATGTATGTATGTACATAAAACGGTATCTCGAAATATTTCCTTATAAATCAAATACGCACCTCTAATGTTCCTTTATAATGTACACCTGCGGCTTTACTATATATGTTATACTTCCTTTCGTATGTTTTCAACATAAAACTCACTTTGTGAGATTATTTGTGATCCTTTAAGATGATATGTTACATGAATACTTCATACTATATTAGATTTTATTTAAAATGCAACTTGAATAAAGTCGCTAAGTCTACCATGTTTTTACCCTCAAATTTATATAAAAGTATTAAAATAAACAATTTTAGTACTAGAAAACTGATAATATAAAAATATAGACGTTTCACGTATCATAAATTGATTTCAATTTGTAATAAATATCTATTTTTATAATTACTACATAAAAATGATAAACAAAATATTTAAAATTTTATTTTAGGTTAAGTTTAAATTTAGTTTCGTTTGGTGAAGTTAAACTAATGATTTTTCATCTAGTATTATATTTTTTTTAATCTAGAATTTCGAATCTATCATAATTTTGCCTTTTATTTAGCGATCGAAAATTTCTTGTCTCTAATTTAATTTGTACTCTTTGAGTTCTAATAAGAATCATGAATGTTAAAGTACATAAGTTGTTCTTTAAACCTAAGAACAAAGCTTAAAAGATTCTAATTTATGTTTATTACAACTTGAATAAGTTGTACGACGATTGTTTCAACCTTGCGAATATATAAAATTTAAAAAAGGAAATAAGTTCTGAAATACTGCAAGAAATTACTACAGACAAGAGAAGGGGGTCAGGGCCGGAGGAGAGTTCCTAGGAACCCTATAATATTTTATTTTTATTTTTAAGTGATACAGTCGACTCTGTCCAAAGGTGCTCTGTCGGGACAGGACCATTGTCTAAAGGTGCTCATCCTACCACATATTTTTAAAAAATTCTCCTTGAACGCTCGGGTGCACGCGAAAACGACAGGATTGAAGGGGAAACTAAACTCTGAATTGTGATTTGTCGCTCGTGAATGCGAGTGAGGGAATATTCGAGCACCCTAAGACAGCGAGCACCTTTACGCAGAGCACTTTTAGACAGAGTCGACTGTAAGTGAATATTTTTATCATTTAATATTTTTTTGTTGTTGTTTTGGCGCCTCTCTTGTTAGTTGAAGTCCTGATGCTTAGCATACCTTGCTTACCGCCTTTCTCTAACCCTGAAGGGAGTTATCTATATCTACCTATTCTTAAAGTATGTTTTTACTATAGAACCGAGCTGTTTAGAATATTTTATTTAAATTGCTAAATAAATATATTATAATCCCTTAATTAATTTAATATATCATATTACTAGAATCATGTTTCTGACATACAAATTAAAGTTAAACAGATACAACTATATTAAATCTTTCAAAAACATGTATAAAATCAAACAAAAAAATCAATTTGATTTAAAGCATAAAACAAAATTCACTAGAATAACAATTGATTCCGTTGACATTTCGATAAACGGATATCTTTTTCAATTTAAAGTTTGAATTCCATAGTCCTGAAAGCACTGCGAAATAAATTGATATATGTTCAAACTAAACAAACTGGAACATTCAATAAATATTTAAAATATTTGGATTGTAATAATCTCTGAAACCTACTACTTCTAATTATTAATTTATCCTACAATTATATGAGAAATATAACCTTACTTGTTTTCATTAAATGATAATATTGATGGAAATCTTGTCTTGACATGAAAGTATTAAGTGATGTCATTATTGTTAAGTAAAGCTCAACAGTATATCCAGCGATCCAACATATCCATATAATATCTTTAGTATTCCCGTATCGATATGCTCGAGCTTTTCTCCGAGCATATTATGCTTTGTATGATACATCAGAACATCACAACATCCCAGCATCGTGTAAAGTGTAAAGCACAGCACGGTTGCTTCCGCATTTGTATAGATACATATTTGTGTATGTTGTATGTCGACCGTTGAAAGGTAGAATTTCTATAGGTGCCGTGATGAGCGTAAATAAAGCAGGAATCCTCCCACCGATATCTATTCGATTTCACCGCGGTACCATATCAGTTAAGGAACGCTACAGAATATAACTTGAGAAGGCTGCGAGTTTATCAGTATTTCTTCACATGAAAATTGTGTTTATTAAATATGAAAAGAACACGTAATATCATATATTTTCTTACATGCTATGAATACAGCATTTAATAAGTGTGAAACATTTATATCTATATATGTAGGTTTTATTAGAAATAAAATTACACCAGAAATAAATTTATATATTATACTAAGATAAATACATTTATTAAATGCTAGTAATGATATATTAAAATGAATTATAAATCATAAAACATTTAATACTCTATAAAATAAAGTCATAAAGATATTTATCTATACTTCTCGGGAATTTATTATATTTGCGCAATTTTATACTCATAATGCATTAATATATTATAAAAATTTAATTACCTTAAAGTTCATTGAAATTTTTTACTCTCCGTTAGTTATTATACAGGTATTTTATCAATAACGAAACCAAATAATTAATTAAAGGAAAAATATGCTTCAAAATAAAAATAAAAATTTTTAATTTTATAATAAAAATAATTTCAAAGAGATACTATGCAATGTTTATAAATAAATTGTGTTAACAGCAGAAGGAAGTTGTTCAGTAATTGAATAGAAAATTTTGATAGCAAGAAAGCAAACCGGAAGCCATAGTCCCGCAAACACTAATCCCCAAATTCCTTAATCCTAAGTATTTAGACCGTAGAAGCAGTTGAGCATTAGGTAACATCGAACAGCATTTCATATTATGGCACTTTATGGGTCCTTGCACGTTTCTCGTCTCGTATATTTCAAGTGTCACATGATCGATTTCCGAGTCACCGTCGATCACCGGAACCGCGAGACATTTTCATTAAAACTTGAACGGCGCACCATTGCGGCCTCACACCGATTAACATACGGAGAGAAGTGATTGGAACGTCAGGAATGTATTGAAAGGTAGTGCCCGAGCCCATTCCAAAATTATACTGATATGCTAGTTGTTTGCTTTATATATACAATATTGCTTTTATGCGATGCAGATTATAGAATAAGCCTAATATCTCAAATTTAATGGGGAAAAACAACAAAAAATATTTTGCATACATTATAGCAATTAAACTATTATTTATCATTCGAACATTAAACTTTTTTAGCCATTATTTTAAGTTTAAAATGAATAAAAGAACCAATTTAAGGGAAAATGGAGGGTGCTGTATTTTTTCAGTGCCTATACACAAAGCCCGTAATGTAATTTTTAGATTTATCAGAATGTTATTCGGCATTCTAAGTTCAAATTATAATTTCGCTTAATTTGAAAACAGTTTAATTTTGCTTTAGTTATTTATAAGGAATATAACTTTAAGCAGTTATTGATTGTATTGAAGGTATAAAATTCTAAAATAGTTTTGATATAATAAATATTTTCGAAAAGCAATGCTTAATATATTGTCAATATTAAATAAAAATCCAAACATATAATAAAATAAGTATCTGAGAAATAGTTATTTACATACTAAGTGCGGGAACCAAGTTCACGCAAGAAGTACTTATGTACAATATTTTTTGTACGAAAAGTTTAAAACTATTAATTAATTATTTATATTATTTTCAATGGTTATGTTTGACGTTTCATAAGTTACTGCTGTCAAATCAGACAGAATGTGTTGCCAACTGTGTTAATGAAATACACTAAATTTATATTTAAAAATTAAATTTCATTCAATAATTTACCACTTTTTATAATTATTATTAGGAAATGTAAAGTTTGAAAAACTATACTTTTTTATTATAAATACAGTTTTTTAATAGATATTTTAGAAATAGGAGTCCTTTTTGCGAAATTTCCCGTAAGACTTTCTGGTTACAATGCGGAAAATAGAAGTTTCGGATGTTGCTAAGGTAACGCAAATCAACACTTTTCAATGCATGAGTACAAAAATATATTTTCCACTCATACTATTACGGTATTCAATGCTATTCTTCTATAGTTTTTAATCATAGAATAGTTACATTAAGGCCAATGTGTAGTATTATTATGCACTAGTATTTAAAAGGTAATATAAAGCTAATATTACCTTATAACGTATAATTATGGCTATTTTATTTTCGTAGAACCATTATATTCAAACTGAAATATGCCTGATTCCAAATTTATTACAGAATATAAGAATTTTGTAAAACTTCCCAAGAAAAGAATTCTTAGCTGTTGCTTCTTTGCAGCAACATTTAGTTCAGTCTAAATTTAATTAGCCGTAAAAATAAAAAACGTATAGGAACTATAAAATAATTTAATATATAATCCAACATCTGTAATAATCATTTAAAATTGGTTACATGTATATGTAAATAGTTTCTTACATATACTTACTTAGTAGATATTAGTAATTTCGAAATGGATTCATACTAGTAGAATGATTTATGTAATGAATGAAGCAATCAATAGATGAGCAATAGTATATTGCAATGTCGAACATTTCGGGTTTCTAAATGCATATTCATGTTGATTCACTTGGTGCTTGTAAATTGCTTAAGTTGAACTAAACTAGATTAGTTTGATGTTGTGTAGAATAGAAACAAAGAGTTATTGATTTGGGCTCTGTGCTCCGTGTTTAAGCGGTTTTATTGGATAAAGAACCGTTTCACTATTTCATGAACTTTTATCATGCTTTGTACTTAAAAAGTAATTCCAATTTTATCGTGCTATATATTTTCTATTTCCGTTCTTTATATGCAATTTCCTTCATGTACAATTGTATATCACACTGTCTGTATTAAAATAGCAACTCAGTTATCTTTTATTTATTTATTTTTTTTTTTTTTCGATATTTTTTGCGTTAATTCAATAGAATTTAATTTATTGTAATTTATTGCAGGATGAAACAAATTATTTTTATTTAAAAATTATAGTATTTACAATAAACTAGTATTTATTTATATTATATATCATATTTGTATTTAAACTATTGTTTAATTTAAATACAAATATTTTGGTTCATAATTATACGCAAATATTGAATTGAAACTTAAAAAAACATGCAATACATAATTTTGGAAAATAAATAAATGATCATCAAACACGTTCTATGTATTTAAAAATTAGTCTGTATTTGGATTTGATTTAAAATATGTACATTGCAAAATATAAGTTTTTTCTCTTAAGTTTAATTAGATTCAAGTATTAAGTACAAAAATCTTATTGAACATTAGAATTATTTAATTTATTATTTTTTTTATTCCATACTTCAAAAGTTTACTCTTAATTCGCTATTAGTATCCGCGTTATTAGAATATAAATCTAAAGTAACACGATTATTGCTTTGCAAACTTTCATTATTTTACTATTTATTTAAAAATTACGTTATAAGAAAAATCATATTATATTATTAATACAAAGTGTCTCATAAGGGTCGGGGTATTTCCGAAGTTTGGAAACCTCTCGAACATTTCAATCGCAAAATTTAATCGTTGAAGATAGTCGGTTGGTTTTAATTCTTGCACAAGCTGAATTTTGTAAGGTTTAAGATGCAAATNNNTTTTTCTACAGTCGCCACAAACTTTAAGAGATATTTGAAATTTGTTTTTGGTGTTACTGTGACGTCACACTATTGCTATCTTTGCACACTATAGAGTGTGGTACGGAGTGAGATAGGAATATTAGTTTCGCCGTGACATCATATTGATATTATATATCAATTGTAGTTAAACTGAACACAATTGATTTTTTAATATCTTTTTTTTTATAAATTAAACGAACTTTATTTTAAATTAAAAAAAATCATTTGTCGTTATTTTCTATTCTTACTGAGCTATTCAATCTTATCTAAGCATTTTTTTATTTCGTTTTTGTAAATGAATGCCCTATTTTATTTCTATACTCCTTAGCAGGGCATATTTTGTTTGGTTATGTAATATACTAACAGAGCAATTATATGTAAGATTGACTTGTGAAGGTTATAAATGTGTAGGTAACGACAGTGGTATTAATTTTTGACTAAAAATTTCCATTAAGAATGTGAACAAGTAACATTTTATAAAAATTTGGACAGCGAGAGTTTTTTCTACTTTGTCGCTCTAGAGCGGCAAAGTACCATTTTGCGCTCACAAAAGAGGGTGCAAAACGCCTACTTTATATAGCGACTGTAGAAAAAAGTTATTATTGTGAATTTTAATAATGAATTTTCTAAACAGGTTAATAATAAATTTATGGCCAATGTGGTTATTATGGAGAGTGATCGCAGATTTGAAAATGTTCTTATTTTCAATGTGATACATATATTCTTTAAATTTTGTTATAATTTTTTTTTTTTAGTTTGACCTATATAAAAACTGTTTTCATTAATATTATTTTATTTTGCTGTATTTGTAATTAGATTTTTAATTATATTTATTTTTAAAAACTAATTCAATTCCAATTTGCTTGAAATTATTAGAAATCGCGTTATACTTGAGTTTATTATAGTATACTTTAAATAATATAAAAGTTATGAATACGGGGCCAATGACTCTATTGTTTAAATGTGTTATATTTTCCGTACGAGTTGTTATTTTATAATCTATGTAAATTAATATATTTCTCCTGTTTTATAAAATTAAAAAATAAACTGGTTCTTTTATCTGAAGTAATTTAATAATTTATGTTTATTTCAAGAGAAATAAAGAAATATATACCTGGCCTAATCTAAATAGAAATTATATTATTGCGTGACTCTCAGTAAGAAATACCACAATTCTCACGGCACATGTCACCAGAATCTGTCATCTTTGTTGCTTGGTTTCTTCGTGCAAATAGAAGCAAAGGCATGGTGGTAGTAAGGATTTTATTTTTGCTGATATTTACTTTTACTACAATGTCTTGAATGGAACACGGTCGCCAACATACGAGTATGTACTAGTGTGGTGTGCTGTTTTTTTCTTCCTCTTTTTTTTTCCACTTAATCCATACATCTACGTTTTACTGTGTTTCTCCCGTTTTGTATGTTCGCGTGTGGTGTGTATTTGCTTTTTCTTTCTCTATATGTGTTTGCTTTATTGACTTTCATTTCTTATTTCCGAATGCCTTCTCAAGTTAGCAAAAACTGAACAACTTCTTGCGGCTCGAATTAACTAGGTACTTATGCAGTAACATAAAATTTTAATGGTGTTTTTTTATGATCGGCAAGTCTTAATTGTCGCATAAAATAGATTACATTAGATTACTTAACTACTTTCATTCTAGATCATTTTGATCACTTTGTATAAAATGTTGTATTATGTAGATGGTATCTGCTTCAAAAGTAATCCATTCATTAATATATAAATGTATTTGTTCCTTTCCAAATCAAATACTTAGAAGTTTGCAGTTTATAACTGTTGAGAATTGAAATTGATGATAAATGAAGATTGAAGTTTTAATGAAATTTTGAATGAAGTAGTTTGAAGCTTTCACTGATAATATTAATGGAACCACTTTTTATTATAACTTTATAATTAATATTGCAGAATATTTATTTTTTATTAATATTTCAATATTTATATCATAAGATCTGTATGGACTTTTTGGAAAGTCGATATTATTATAGCATTTCTATAGTTTACGTTCTCCAATATTGTTTGTTCATTAATATGTGTTTTAGTTTATAGTACAATCTGCAAACTGTGTTTAGTGTAGAGTCTAATTATTAATTTTCGTCCTTCCTAACTTGTTAGTTATTATATATAGATTATTACCTTTGTAATTAGTTCAGTTATTATTAAATACAAATTATACTGATTTGTACACTTTGCGTCAAAGTTTTCTGCATATATTATTGATTCTAAAAGTTCTTATACCATATAAAGAACATATTACCTTATTTGAGAATTTTGATTCAGTGGCCGGGCGAACTAACGCTCAGTTCTTAGCTTGCACTGAACCGAGCATCACAGATTCAATCCTGTCGTCCGACAAAAGTGTGATTAATCGCAAAAATTACAAAATACAGATACTTGTATTCATCACAGTCAAATACTATAAGCTGGCCACTTTTACTTCTTGAAATGTAGCTTTGGCTCAATATTCTAATCGATGCTAAAGCAGTACTAAAAAAGACTGTGGCTTGATGAGTCCAGTTCGGTAGGGTACGCGGTAATAAACTCTACAAAAGCCCTTTAGAAAAAAACTATTATTTTTGTTAATTTTTCGAAAAATTCCAAAAAATTAGTTTTATAGTTATTTTATATTACACAGAGAAAATTTTATGGTAAATACAACCATCAGAGTGTTGGAAAAATTTACTAATCTTCTTCAATGATTACCTATAATAACCATAAAGATGATAAAATTTATTATACAAGTAGGGAGTTTTGTAATTATGATAATAGATTTAAAAATAAAAATAGTAATCATTAAAGACGATTAGCAAATTTTTACCATACTCTGATGTTTGTATTTACCATAAAAAAAAATCCGTGCACTCTTTAAATAATAACCATACTGTTTCTTGTAAATAAATAATTAGAAATAGTTAAACAGAATGTAAAAAAAGGTATCAGAATAATAGATATTTGAAAAAGCCAAAAATTACAATTTAATATTAAGATTTTAGAAGAAACTGCAACTTAAATTTATGAATCTAATCCATCTTTTTTGCTTGTCTCAAAATAAAAGCAGTTGATGTAAAGATTGTGAAGTTCTACCAAAATACTTTGACAATGGTTTTTTGAAATTTCATTAATTAATCTCATTTTTCTACTTTGAAACCAAAAATATATATTTCATTTGCATTTTATCATTATTCAACAAATCGTATAAGTATTTAATATCAAATACATGGATAAAATACAGCTAAAATACATAAAATATACATTTAAACATAACTTGACATAAACTAAACGAGAAAGTTAGAAAAAGCATCATGTGAAACTTAGTATCAGATAATGATGACATGAGTTTGAAACTAGTTTCCATGCTAAGGTATTAAGCATTATTATATTCAACGTTGTTCAAGTTCACTCTCATCTTTGCCTTTAAACTGTTGATAATACTAGCAAAACTGTTATTTTATCCACTTGGTTTAGTAGCGGATTTGAATGTCAACATTGCGCTTTATCTTCAGATTGCTTCCTTTACTTGTAAATTATATATGTATATTTATATTTGAAACGTTTTCTCATTTCATTTTTAAACTTCCTGTCTGCGTTCATTATTAAATTATTAATATTGTAAGTATCTTAAGGCAATCAATTGTTTTTATTTATAAATTTGTGATGCTTCCTTCAAGAAATAAACAAAAATAGCATACTATGTTAGCGTATAAGAGAAAAAAAAAAAAAGAAGTAAGAAATTAGTGAAACGCTATTTAAAAACCTCTCATTTCAGATTAATTAATTCGCTTTTAAATCAGATAATCCCTACCAATTAGCGTAATTAACTGGATAATTACCAATTATCCATAGATTTATTAGCTTTAAAAACAAAATGTCCAAACACTTCAATAAATTTAAGTACTATTTTAAATGAAAATATATTTTTCATAATATAGTTTAAAACTATTTAGATTTTAATAGTAATATTTAAAAGTTTTTTATTTATATATTTATCAGTTTTGACCTAAATATACACTTTGAGAAAATGTAAAAGACATGAAAAAATTCATTCATTAATGTCAAACATCAAAACAGATCCGTGATAAATATGAGACCGCTGAAAATTTTAATTAAACTTTTAAATCAAATTCGACAAACCGGAGATTAACAATTAGGAAACGAAATTTACTTTCTTATCTTGTAAATTTACTGAGTTCTGTTGTATTATGTTTCTAACGTTTCTATATAAAATTGTCGTCAGAAATTTTTATAATTACTTCATATAATATTTACATTTCTTTATAATTATTATATTTAATTTAATTTAAAATAATTTATTTTTACTTTTGTTACAATTTTTTTTTTATATTATTTATAATTTTGTTTTTTAAAACCAGCAAATTTAAATATAATTTATATTTTTATTAAAATACAACAATATTTTAATATTTTGTTTGTTTAAATATCTAAATATTGACAGGATATATAGAAATAGTTT
>NEEE01001449.1:67838-114675 GCA_002278615.1 Pogonus chalceus
AAAAAAAAAAAAACTTTTCTATATGATTAAAAATAAAGTAAATGTTTTCTATTTAAAATATATACATAATTTATTATAAATCTAGTTGTTTTAATAATGATATCAAATCAATATTATTATAAAAATACATAATAAATTTCTTAATGTATATATGATACTCATATAAATGTATATTATCTATTAATAAGTAATATTTTACATTTAAAATTCATATAAATAATTGAAAAACTATTTTATATTGTATCTTAGAATAAGCTTGAATCATGGATCTAGACGATTCTAGAGTATTAATCTCAAACCTATCCGACCTTACCATCCCGACCTGTAGTTACAGTAACTATACTCACATTTTCCTAAACGACACAAATGGAACTTACATCGAACCTTATTTGAATGTAACCAACGAGTCACCAGTGAAATACGCCCAACCACTTTATGGTTACGTAGTACCATTTCTTCTTGTTGTAACCATCATCGCAAATACCCTAATTGTTTTGGTATTGTCGAAAAGGCACATGCGAACACCGACGAACGTGGTTCTAATGGCCATGGCTTTGTGTGATATGTTGACGTTATTGTTTCCTGCCCCGTGGTTATTTTATATGTATACGTTGGGGAACCATTACAAACCGTTGTCACCTGCTGGGATGTGCTATGCCTATAGAGTTATGCATGAGGTAAGGTTTGTTTTGTATTTTAAGGCTTAAAAAATTGTCAACAATTAATCATTTATTACAATGCTATCTGACAGCTTTCAAGTACAACTGATTATCAATTCCCACTTAGTTTTTATAAATTTATAAACTAAACACAGGGGAGACTATTACACTTTTGCACCCTGAAGGTTTGAAAAAATCGATTTCTTTTTGCATAAATCTATTCCTTATACTATCTAGAATGACTCTCTAATAGGGTTTATTGATATTTGTGTTCATTACAAAAATACAAGAAGAATTGTGGAAGCCGTACAATACGTTGACTACAGTACTGAAAACTTTAACCGCTTTTTTCTTGAAACTACATTATTCAAACTGAGTGCCACTTTTTCTCGGGAACCATTCAATGAAATCAGTTTAATCTTTANATTAATATATTAATATTTAAACATAATTTTTTTTGTAAAATACATGCAACAATACAATCAAAATTCCCAAATGATTTGATTGTTATTTAACACTGAATATCGCTGCTTTTTAGAGCTGTCAGGGTGGGACCCCCCATAATGACTGATAGTACGATTAGATTCAATATTTAAAACAGGTTGTAACTCATTTTAAAATCAATAAATGTGACTTGAACAGCTCGTTTCAAATTCTAAACTCCAAAGATTCAAGGTCTTTCAAATCGAAATTTGATAAAGAAATGATGTTAGTAGAATTTTAGCAAATATAATAAAAAAGAAAACTATTATTACTAGCNGGTAGCATAGGATTTTTTTGATATTTTAATTTCTCGATTTATACAACGGCTCCAAATATTAATATTTAAACATAATTTTTTTTTGTAAAATACATGCAACAATACAATCAAGATTCCCACATGATTTGATTGTTATTTAACACTGAATATCGCTGTTTTTTAGAGCTGTCAGGGTGGGACCCTCCTTAACGACTGATAGTACGATTAGGTTCAATATTTAAAACAGGTTGTAACTCATTTTAAATCAATAAATGTGACTTGAACAGCTCATTTCAAATTCTAAACTCCAATGGTTCAAGGTCTTTCAAATCTAAATTTGATAAAGCAATGATGTTAGTAGAATTTTAGCAAATATAATAAAAAAGAAAATTATTATTAGCAGATAGTGTCACAAAAATATATGGTGAGGCGGCTTATCACAACGTTAGCTTACTAACATCTCTGGTTCAAAACCCGTGGTCCGATAAAGTGTAAAATAAATTGAAATCATAATATTTTTAGATTATTAAAAGACTTCGAAAATAGTTTTAATTTTATTAGAAATTTTAAATTATATAAGGCCTTACAGCTAAAAATATAATTATGCTTTGGAATTTTAAAAGTTTTGCTAAGATATAAACTAAAACTTATAATAAATTTAATTATTTATATTTTTGGATTCTAAATAGTTTTTTCAAATATTTTCAATTTTTTACTTATTTTGAATTTTATTAGNATCTCCAATATGCAAAATATCATGGCATAACTAACATATCACGAGCCAGTAGCTGATACGAGAACGATATGGGTATATGTTGGTATAGAGGCAAATACCATCACAATATTCCAATGAACATGCGATCAAAGTTCCGAATTCATTTTATATGTTTAACGCGATTTTCTATCTGAATGGTTTGATTTCATTACTATGGTCACAGCAAATTAATGATTCGCACGCGTTTATATCGTATGTCATTGATGATTCGCGTTTTCATCGCTGCCCCCGCCTAATTATTCCTAAATTATCGAACTCATATCAGTAGGATAGTTCATTTGTAAACCTATAACATTTCATATCAAATTTCAATGAATATCACATTCATAAATTTAGGTAAATATTCATTTTTTAATATTATTTATTTAATTTTTCATTTTATCTGTTACAAACATTTACTTCTAATTAAAATTATTGAAAGGAAATATATAAAACATATTTTTATACAGTTAATTTTATTTAACCAAAAATTTATTTTTGTTAAGAGTCAAAGTTAAGTTTATTAAAAATTTTACAAAAATGTGTAGAAGATTTTAATATACTAGAGGCTTTTATTCACGACCTCAAATAGTAGTTCTCTTAATTTATATTTAATTTAGTTCTTTTCCTTAATTCTTACGACACTTTACGTACATGTTTTAATATAAAATACGGCAATTAATTTTTTTGTTCATTTATTTTAATATTCTTCATATAGAATTATGATTTACAGAAAATATTATAAAGACATGACCCCACTGTGATAGCTCTAAAAAACAGCGATATTCAGGATTTTTTTAAAGTTTTAAATAACAATCGAATCATTTGGGTTTGTTTACTATATTATTACACGTATTTTAGTTATTGTTACAAAAAATTTTGAAGTAAAAATATTAATATTTGGACCCGTGGTAGCTTTTGGAATCAGACACCTCCAAAAAAAGGCACCTCCATGGGTGCCAATCGCAATCAGTCCTTAAACAAGGTAAAACAAAATCGTTTAGATTTACTTAAACTATATTAGATAGGCTTACTTTTAAACCAAAAATGCTATAAATTAGCTTATAAAAACTCGAAAAATTAAAATATCAAAAAAATCTTACGCTTCACGATAGAAAAAACAGTTTTACACCGATTACCGAAAAAGACTAAAGTGATTTCATGGAAAGGTTTCCGAGAAAATGTGGTTTCGAGAATAACGAGATTAAAGATTTTGGTACTGTATAGTTGCCCTATTGTACGGTCTCCACAATTCTTCATGTATCTTTGCAATGACTTGAATATCAATAAACCCTTTTAGATGGTCATTTTAGACAGGATAAGGAATAGAGTTATGCAAAAAAAATGGATTTTCAGGTCTTATCGACATTTATCAGCATGGAAACATGAACTAAAGACATTAAATGTATCTTTAACTAATATCTAAATTTTAATCAAACTTTTATTCATTTTTAATGTTTTGGAATCAATTTTGAACCAATCTTTTAACCCGACTTGGCGTTGATCTTTATTCAGCACCGGTTATCTCCACTACTATATAAAATTTCAACAAATTAAAAACTAGTTTTTTTGAAACACAGATATTAGTCTGTCTTTAATCAGTTTGAAACCACTTAACTAATTTCTTACAATTAGTTTCTTTAATCGTGTTTTAATTAATTCCTTATCAATATTTAACGTTTTAAAACCAAATTTAACCGAGTTTGTAATGTTCTTTATTTATTTAGTACCGGTCTTTTTTGTATTGGTCTCTTTCAGCACAAATAATTATGCATCATCTAAACTAAATGATTTTATAAGACAGATTTCAATATTTATTTCTCTAATGCATTGTTCAACACTGTGCGATGAGTTAATATTGAAACTAAACAAAAATAAAATCTATTTTAGGTAATGCCGGCGATGTTTCATACAGCAAGTATATGGCTAACTCTAGCACTTGCTGTTCAACGCTATATCTATGTATGTCATGCGCCCGTTGCTCGGACATTCTGCACTATGCCTCGTGTTACCAAAGGTCTCCTATATATTGGAATTACCGCTGGATTACATCAAAGCACACGCTTTATTGACAGAGATTACAAATTGGTATGTATCGTATATTTTTTAGCTATATGTCATTCGATACTAGAATTAATTACATTCGAATTTTTGGAAATTTTGTTTAATTTCAGGCTCGGATACATTGGGAAGGAAGATGCGAAGACGTGTGCCAAGAACAAATGGCCGATTGGGTGAAACCTCACCTTGATATCTACTTTACTATTTATTTTATGTTCCGCGTTATCTTTGTACACCTTGTCCCATGTATTGCTTTAGTTGTTCTTAATGTTTTATTATTCCGCGCATTGCGCGAAGCACAACGAAAACGGCAAAATCTTTTAAAAGACAACAAAAAATCGGAGTGCCGAAAATTACGGGACTCCAATTGCACTACACTTATGCTTATCGTTGTTGTGACAGTGTTTTTAATTGTTGAAATCCCACTAGCTGTTGTCACAATTCTTCATATTATTTCAAGTAGTTATATAGAATTTCTTGATTATGAAATAGCTAATGTACTTGTTGTCATTATTAATTTCTTTATTATCCTTAGTTACCCTATTAATTTTGCGATATATTGTGGTATGTCTAGGCAGTTTAGGGAGACGTTTAAGGAATTATTTATTAGAGGAGTTGTACCAGGTAAGAAAAATGGGGGATCTTCAAGGTATTCATTGGTAAATGGACCAAGAACTTGCACAAATGAAACTGTTCTTTAAGTTTTATTTTTATAAAATTTATTATAATGATTAGTATTTTTATATCACAATTATTACGAATTTAATCTAAAAATTAATCTATTTTATTAATTAAATAATAATAAAATAGATTATTTCAATGTTAATTTAGTAATATTCAAGTAAGAAATATTTATGAATTATGTATTGAATAAAGTTAGATGATAAAATGCTATTTTATTTTAAATAATATATACTTATAAGAACTGAAATTTTTTTATGTTTCTAAAACGAATAAAAAATGTAAAATACTTATTTGTCAAATATTATTCCGGATAAAGAGCCCTATTTCGAAAATATTTGACAAATAAATAATACTAATTTCATTAATAATACGCTTGAAAAAAAATGGTGATAAAATTTTAAAATTAATAATATTACATAATAGATATATTTAGATTGTAATCTTATATTATGTAAATGTATAGTGTATTATCTGTGTATATACAAAAGTTGTTCCTAAATGTATAAAATATGAATAAGTGTACATGTTACGACATGTTAAGTCTTGTATGTGTCATCCTAATGTTGCCTTCCCCAAGAACTTTCACTTAGTGTTAGACAGTGAACTTAAATATTATTGTATATTACATATATATGTAATCTTTTTTTTAATTTCATTTGTCTTATTAATTATTAAAATGTATATTTCAGAAATTGTACCAACATATTTTTATTTTTCTAACAATTATTAATATTTAAAACTTTATTTATTGATACAATTTCTAGAATAATTAATATAATTTTCTTTCAGGATTAATAAAATTGTATTGTCATTGTTTTATATTTATTTGTAATAATTATAATACAATAAGTGTAAATATAAGCTTATAAATATCATTTAATATAAACATAAATAAACAGATTCTTAGGGGATACATTTCTGCAATCCATATAGACAAGAAGAAACTTGAAATAATTTGACAGTTTGACACCTTAAACAAATGATTATTATTTTTATTATTTTCATAAACAAACAACAATATTTTTTATTTAATTAATATAACTAAGAAACTTAATAACTAAATATTAAAACAACAATATAAATTATCTAGAATTTTTTTGTTTTTCTGTTTTTAAATTTTGTAAAAATTGTATTTTATAATTTTCTACTTCTAGTTTCATTAATTCTTTTCTATATTTTAATTCTAATTGCGTGAATTCTACTTTTGATTTAAGCATTTCTAGTTCCATTTGATGTTTTCTTATTATATATTCAATATTTTTATAACTTAAAGCAAAATTATCTAAATTTTCGACATTTTCAAATGATTGCCAAGAGCGCAATAAAGCCTAAAATCAAAATAAAATGATTAAGTTTGTGTTAAATTTAAATAAAAATGTAAATACATCATAATTTTCTTCTTGGTCTGATACAGACGAATTTATTTCATGCGAAGAATCTTGCTCTGTATATTTTTCTTGTATTGAAGTTTCACATTTTAAATTATCAGATTTATTTTCGTTTGGTTTAACATTTTCTTGGGATTCAGTTTTAATAGTTACAGTAACATAGGGCTAAAATATTTATTTTATAATATAACAATAATTAAATTTAAATAAAATAAAAGGTATAAATATATACATATAAAATGACAATCGATAAAAGCAGTCAATCAAAATCTTACCAAAATATCGATTGTTCCATTATCTACAACTGCCAAATGAGTTTTATAATAAACAAAAAGTTGAAGTAAAGTTACTTGACGAGTTGTTGTCACTTTATTAAATTGCTGATGAATTTCATTCCAAATTTCATTCTGAATATTATCAAAATCTAAATTCTCATTTTTACGTTTAAACAAATTCAAAATTTTAATCAATAATTCTTTTTCAGAATCACATAAAAATATATGCACAAATTTTTCTTTTAATTTTTTCATTTTGGCTTTGGTATTTTCATAAAATATTCTAAGTTGTCTCGCTTCGCGAGGTTGATACGCGTATTTATTATAAACTTCGGTGATTTGTACCCAAGATTCTGATTTTATTTTACAAGTGGCTAAATCTTTTTTCTTATTTTCTATTTGGTCTTCGAAATCTTTTACAAGTATTAATAAAAATTGTTTTTCTTCTTCTGTAAAGTTTTTACAACGTTTCCGTTTGGAATCGCCACTTTTTTCTAATTTTTCTTGCGACATTTTACTATAACGCAATTATCAATTAATGGTAATTGTCAAATTAGTTTTAAATTAATTTTGTTTGGCAACGTACCCTTGGTGATGAAATTAAATTTAACTTTGTTTGATTCTCATTTTGTCGAAGCAAACTTGATTATTTATAAAACAATATTTATTATTAATAATAATAATAAATAAATCACGCTTAAATAATAATATTTATAATTTACACTTGCATTCCCGATTTCATGCTAAATATAAAATGTAGAAGAAAACTGAACAAGTATTTTCCTTCACATCATGTATTTTATGATCAAATTCCATAAAATATATAATAAATAAATAATATTGTATATCAAATATTATAATATCTATTGATACTGAAAGAGTTACAATAACATGTTTCACCTTGAAATATAATGACGACTCGTATCTTTTTGTTTTGCTTGAGTGGGAGATATTGTGTTTACGGTGAATTAGGTAAACTTTTATCGGTTATTTACCAGTATTATTTTATAATTCATTTGATAAACACGTGTTGTGGTTGTTTCTTAATATTTAAAATCAAATTTATAATTATTAATTAATAATGCGTAAATATAAATAATTTGTAGTGTCCTGAAGTGTTTCGAATCGTCTTTCTATTTAATGGTGAGTTCATATCTTTAAATTATTATTTATTAATACATATATTAAAACATGGTTCACAATTGTAATCAATTATAAGTATGTATTATTATTTTTGTTAAATTATTTTGTTTTATCTTTTAATGACGTGCCAGGAATTTTGCGATAAATTTATGTCAACCTTTTAACTTGTTAAAAGTGTCAACAATGTGAAAGATTTTTAAAATGCAATTAAGTACGATTTATTATTTTTAATTTTTCGACACTTGTTTATTTTGGGTTCCGTCCAAGTTACCCTTATAATAGTGTAATATTTATTAAAATAATTATAAAAAGCTTATATTTTAAATAAATATAACGAAAATTAAATATATTTGAACTTACCAATTAAAATTATTTGATGTCACAAAGTAAAGCAACACCACGCATAATCCAGTGATCGGGATATTTTATTGTCGGTAACCATAACGGTGTTATAAAAGTTAAATCTGTGCGATTAGGTTTCTTATAAACTGGACACTAATTAAACAGAAATGCATTTTTATAATTTCAATTTATAGTTAAATGTAGTCATATTACCTGGTACAATTTAGAATCTTTAGGTTCTACTGAATTTATAGCATAAATATATACTACAGGCATTGGGGTGTATAAAACTTTGTATGTTGATTCACATAAACGCGTATTACGCTTGTCCCAACCTGCTCCGTCTAAGTACAAGCCATATACGTACACACCTTCCTAAAATAATTATTACATGTAACATTTTTATTAATTATTAAAATTGAATATATGTACTGATGGTGCAAATCGAATTTCTTCTTTACTATATTTTGTAACATCATTTTGTAATGAAATTTGATCCAAAGCCCAGCCTTTATGTGCTCGAGCTACTTCTTGTTTCATTGCAGTTAAAAACCCTTAATTATTAAATAATTAATTTCAATCGTTTTATGCTCAAACGGATAATATAAATTACCTTGAGGATTAAAAAATCCAGTCATCCAAAATGCCACGGGTCTTGCTTGGAAACACCAATTTCTAAATTGAATATTTCTTTCCAAAAGCTCAGTATACCAAAATCCCAAGGTACTTGAAATCCAAGATCCTCTTTTCCATATATTTGGTATACGAGCATCGTAAATATTATCCAAAGCATCCCGTAATGTCTTAAATGAAAATAAAAAAAATTGTCCAATTGTTACAATTTAAAATGTTTTAAAAGTAGCGGGTAGGCACTTCTTTATAATTCCGATAAAGGATAGGCCTACTTCAGGGATGCGACCCTGTTTACGCGAGCCTTGTTTTTCTCCCATTCTGGGAAAAACAAGTCCCCAACATTTTATCTCACACAATAGTTATATCCTCCCCCCAATCGTTAGCAGCTCATTAATAATCGAGGTATTATATTTGTTAAAACAACACCCCAAGCTCCAAAGATTCTGGAGAGAACCAAAGTCCAGAAATGGACTTCCATAGGTTGAGAAAGAAAAAAAAATAATAAAATTTTAATATATACCTCATTCATAATAATAATACCATCTATAGCTAACAAGAGGTCAACTAAAGTTTGTGATACTAACTCCAAAACTTTTTGCATTCTATCAATTTCCTGCCGTAAGAATATTGTCATCGAATTGTGAATTCCCATTTTTATAAGTCTAAAAATTATTTTATTACTATTCCAAATATAAAAATAATTATATTCGACTATTAATACCTTTCTTTAACATCAAAAAAATCATAAGCAGGCGGTAGTTTCTCTAACATTTCATTAGCTAAATTAGTAACAACAGATTCTCTTGTTTCGCCAGCTGCACCAGAAGATTCTTTTGGCTGAATTGATACAATAGTAAACAACATATTTGTTGTTGTATTACTTTGATAACTACAATTATTTATTTATCAGAATATTTATGTTTTTAATTATTTAAAATTACGTTATATCAGCATTTGGATGTAATCCATACGCTTGTGGCGGATCTACGCTTGACATAGTTTCAATTTCATGCAAGTAATCATGAAGATGTCTATATTTCATTATTTTATATCCTCTATAAAATGAAAAATCAGGATCAAGCATTGACTCAGAGAACCATACTTTAGCAAAAGTATTTAATAAACGTTTATCGTAATCATCTGTGACACGTCCTCCGTATTGTACTTCACCAAGCATGTATCTAATTGAAAAATAACTTTAACAATCAAATATAAATCAATTAAATGTCCTGATTCTACCTAATTGTAACCCAACTAACACTTTTATTTTGATCAAGTTCTTCTAAATGGTTTTGTATAAACATACAACTAGCTAGCCAGTCGGAAGAATTAAACTCGTAAGGTATATTCCACCCTAATGGACCAAATTTTCTTCGTTCTTGTACAATTGTATGAAGGAAAGAAATTGCGTAAACTAATGGATGATATTGCCAAGCGTCGCTGTAATCCAAGAAATCTTGATTCATGGAAGTATATGTTCGTTTTAAACCCGCTTTTATACCTAATTTATTTATTATTTAATATAGGAATAACATTTTTGTATAATATTTTATACCTGCTGGAGGTTCATTTGTAAATTTTATGCAAATTTGAAGTAAAGATATCGGAAAATGATCATGAGGTTCAGTTGTTAGCCAAAGTCTAAAATTTGGATGTGTTGCTTGCATTTTATCAGTATCTAAACAATGCGCCAGGACTTCTGCCATATAGTCTAAACCTAAATGGCAATTTTGTAACAAAGCCCAATATCCCTTTAAAAATTTATAATTAATTTAAATTATTGACAACTAGTTATTTTTTACCTCCTCCATAGCAGAAACAAGTAATTTCCGTGCATGTATTTCCTGGCCTTGTCCCATAGACATAGGTCTACATTTCGTTTCTAATTTTTTAGCCAATTGTTCTATTTGTGTTGTTGGATCACTTCCATTACTTAAGAAACACACTAAGGGTGTATTCATTTTGGATTCTTCGAAAAGAACTTCCATATTTAATACAACAGGGTCTACATATTTTAAACCTAATGAACTTGTTATGTATTTTCTACTTTGAGCTAAAATTCGATCTGGGCACCATGCTCTAGTAGAATTAAAAATTTTGAATTACTATGGTGTAAAATGTAAAATTTTAATATAGAATAATTTCTCGTATAACGCGAATTTCTGTAATGCACCAAGACTCATTTAATGTAATTTTTCGTACAAGACGCTCATTAATAAAATAAATGCATTATTGGCATTTAAGAATTTAATTAAATAAAAATTTGTTTTATTAAAGCATTATTTTGTATTCTTCATTGTTGCAGACTTTTTTAATCAAATTTGTACATACATTAATATTTTTTTGATAAACTGCGTATATGTACTTACCATTTCTTTTCAAAATACTGTAAGTTAGCGTAGTAATAATCGTTTCAAATATATTACTTTAGATCCTGTATTTTTATTAAAGTATTAACCATATATGACGTATTAAAACATAATATCGATACCTACGTTCTGATGTGTCGTATCATACATTTAAAAAAAATTTCAGATAAGGATAAAAACGCTTCATAAGCACAAATAAAAGTTTTATGCTTAAAAACTCATAAATGATAATAATTGGGGCAAAAAAAAAATAATTAAAATAAATTTTATATTTATTATGTGGATTATGACGACACATTGATTGCTTACTGTTTATGTGGGATACGAAATATTATCACGAGGGTTTTATTTACCACAAGAAGGAAGAAAAATTAAATGCATTTAAGAAGAAACATTGATTTTATTGATTTATAATTAAAGATTTTTCTACACAGATTCTCATATTTTTATATAATTTATCATGAAGCTCACAGATGAGTGTAATATATTTATTGCTACAGAATAACATATAAGTATCATATTTTCGTAGACTTTTCTTTAGTTATTTATTTTAATTATCTCCTAATATTGTTTTGAATTTTTTTTACTAAAAGTATATTTTCTTGCTTTGTCACTATAATCTAAAAAATTAATTTTTATATTTCAAATAAAATACAAATATTTATAACATTCTTGCTCATTTTATTTAGTACTTTCTTAAAATTTACTCAAAACTCATCAAAGAGTCAAATGTGACTGTAATATCGCTGGCTATAGATGTGTTACGACATATCAGAAAACGTGAAAATCAGCGTGTGCGTGGGCTACAACATATTAGAATATTTATTTATAAATAAATAAATTATCAATTTTACTGCCGAGAGTTTAACATAATTATTATTCCATTTTTCACAAAAAAGTCAATTTCTCAAATTTTGTGGGATACGACATATTAGAACGTGGGATATTGAAATATTTAAGTAGAATCTTCAATTTATAACAGTACATGTCAATAAATTTGTGAAATATAAAAAATTAAGCTTATTTTAAAAAAATATTTTTGTTTTTATTCAGATTTTAGGAAGTAAGTCGATATAATTCATAGAATTTGATGCTGTTAGTTTTCGATGAAATTATTACGATTTTTGCGTTTAAGTTATTATCTTATGATAAAGACTTAAATAGTTGTAATATTTTATAAAATAAATCAAGTTTTATAATACGAAAATTTATAACAATATATACCTAATAATTAAAAGTTTTCTAAATACATCGGAACTACCATATCCATCTGGTAAAGGAGCTTCTTCGGGTGCATCAGATTCAAACCATTTTTTCCAACCTCTTTCATTATCAGCTACCTTAAATATTATACCAAATTTATATAATATTTATAATTATTATAGCTTTCTTTAAAATTACCTGATGAAGAATATATTGAAATTGTCTTAACGAAGATAATTGCACCAAATTTAACCATGTCATATCAGTTATCCATTTTGCCGGTTTTGGTGGACATGCATTCAAATCTAAAGCTGCTCCACCTAATTATATATTATAAAAATTAGTATTAAAACATTTAAATTGGATTTTTGGAACCTTTAATAAAATTTCGAAATTCTTCATGATTGATATACTCTTTTTGTAAGTCGATTTTTAGGGTCATTAATAATAAGAATAAATATTTATGAACTTCGTATAAACCACGGCATTTATATTTATATATTTCATATGTCATATATTCTATGATAAAATTATTTCGTCTAAAATTAAAAAAAAAAACAATAGTTAATGATAATAATTTTGAATAAATAAATAATGACCTTGAATTTAATGGGCTTTTTTCTGATTTAGCCATAGATAAATCAAATCGCTCTAAAAATTGTGAAAGCGATGTTTGGTACATGGAGTTGACCATAGCCATATTTACTATTAAAAAGTACAAGACACTCCCGCGGGTAGCTACAGGTCTGAAATTTATTTTTATTATTTTTAATTTCATTTGATTTTATAAATATTTACCTAAATTCTTCTCTAGCTGCATTAATTTTAGTTTCGGTAACTTTTGCGATATCTAATTTTTCTTTTACTTCTGCCGCTGTATTTTTAGTAACATTCAATACACCAATAACAGATTCATCTTCAACTAAAGATCCTTTAATTGTTGTTAATTTATATAATAAATTTTGTTCCAGTTCTTGCATTTTTCTTTTATTTGCAGTTACATCCAACAATAGATTAACTCGTTCTGTTTCTAATTCTTTTTTCTCTGTTATAATAACTCTTCCTAACAATTGATCTTCTAAACCTAAAAATTATTTATATTAATCAATGTATTAAAAAAAAATAATAATTGTTTACCTTTCATTGTTACAGTAAAATCAATAATTGATGTTCTTGCAAATATTTCAGGCGTATACATAGGATTAGGTAGTTTTGTAGTTATATACATTCGAAAATTGTCATGCACGTCAATTTCTTTGTCACCAAGTTTAACTTTAAACGACGAACCAATTTTAATATGATTTTTTTCTAAGATATCATCCAAACATGGATCAATTTCTTCTCCAATGTCTTCAATTATTAATGGTAATCCAAGACACACGGCGTCTTCCACATGATTTCTAAAAAACATTAAAATATATTTTTATATAAATTATATAAAGACAAAAAATTAGTTTTACCGGAAATATTTATGGTTTAAAGTAGTAACAATTAAATTATTTTCTTTTTCCATATTTTTTATCCATGTTTTTCCTTGAGATTGTGGATCGATTAATAAAGGATATCGGGCAGCTTTTGTTACAATGATACCATTTTGTATTGATAAATCATCTGTAGGTAATCCTTGAAGATTCCATTCACCAATCTGCAATAATTATATTCATTACAAATAAGAATTTTTTTTAGTAAATTATGTAAATTACAGTTGCTGTATCTGTTAAAGAATCTATTATATTTAAATTCAAAGATAATGGTATTTTTTTGATTAGTAATCGTTCGACCCAAGACGTTTGTAATGTGTTCCTAAATTCTTGATTAAAAGGTCCTGTATAACTGAGAAAACCAGTTAGTAATAATACATCGCCAACTAGTCGTTCGGTTTCAGATTTAAATTGGGCTGATTGCTCGGTCCATCGTACTTTTTCACCTGCTAATCCGTTGATTAGTGCGGTTGCAGCTTCCATTTTTGCTTTACATTTATCTGCAATTGCTTGTACTTCCTGAAATGAAATATAAATTTTCTTAAGTATATTTGTACAGTTTTAATATGATAAAATGTACCTGTTTTTTTAACATTGCTGTATCAAATTTTGTTTGATATACAGAAACTTCTCCTTCTCTTTCTTCAAGTAAATTAAATGCATTGTATAATTCCCTTTGAGCTGCATGGTAACGCCCGGTTTGTCGAATTAAATTTGCCTAAAAACAGAAAAAACTTAGTGAATAAATTAGATACGATGCGATATTTTTTTATGTAAATTCAATCCAAAATCACAGCTGACAAAAGAGGAAAAGTATTTAAAAATCAGAATTAAGTTAAATTTAGTAATAAACAGTTTACTTAGAAAAATTAGACTCTTTGTGAATAATATTTTATGTATTTGGAATAGTTCAGACAGACATTAATATTATTTTAACTTTTTAAAAAAGTACATTAGTCCCCAAATTAATGCAAGGCTTTAGTTTTCCGTGGATTTATTTTATGGAATAGCAATTAGCGTAAATAGAAATTGTAAGCACTGTAGCTAAATATTGGAAATAAAAATTAATATAAGTTATACGCATATAGATAATCTTTTTAAATTAATTAAGGTTTTAAAATGTTGTCATATTTTTTGCTGCATGTTATATGGAGGTTCTTCATGCGTAAATTAATATCACTTATAAAAACACCCCTATTTATTATTATTTTATTATTTACTAATAATAATCAGTGATTAATTTAGGCTGAGGCCCGAGCTTATGGCTGCAAAATTTTAGGAATTGCAAAATTTACAGAATGATAAAAAATTAAAACAAAAAATTTCTATTAATATTTAATTATAAACACAATATATTTTTATTTTTAAAACTAAATTTTACGTTAGTTTCTATCATAATACCAAAAAATGTATGCCTTTGCGGTCAACATGTCAAATATTAATTTATACTATTTAATTTTATTTTTTTTATTTATGCTGAGATTTGTCATATTTTATTCTTTGTTAAAAATTTGAGATATTGCAAAAAAAGCAATAATGTAAGCGGCCACTGATAATATTTGCATATGCATAAAAATTACCTTTAATGGTAAAACATCTTTATTAACATTATAAAATGATGCCATGGAAATTGTCCAAGAAATTAATCCAGCTACGTTACCACAAGCTTGTTTAGCATTTTCATAAGTATATAATGGAAAATTTAAATATGGTTGCATTAAATCGATTATTTCTCCATTTATTGTATCTTTAGGATATTGTTGTAAGTTTTGCAGAAATCTTGTATCAGACATGACCTTAAGAGATTCTGACCAACTCGGAACCAGAAAATTCTTTTCGAAATCAGGATGAACAGGTTCTAATCTCCGTTTAAATAGAATTAATACACAATCCATTATTAGTGTAATTAAAAATGGAGGTTTTCCTAGTTTTCGTACAGTTGCTATATCAATTGCTTTAATTGTCTACAAAATTATATATTCATTTAATATAAATAAATTATGAATTTAATTTAAAATTACCAATAGCGCAGCTTCAGCAGCATCTAAAGCTGGTTTAGCAGCTTTTAATTTTTGTTCTGCTTCCCTTTGATCCTTCTCAATGATTTCAACAAGCGCTTCTGCTCTTTCCTTTACAATGTTTGCTTCTTCTTTTACAACATTTGCTTTGTTTGAAGCTGCCATTACATCTTGTAAAGTCTTTAAATAATAAAAAATGTTATTCTTATTTATTCAACTAGGAAATGATTGTTCAATATTTACAATTTCAGCTTCTTCATTCGCAATAGCGATATTTTTTTCTTTTTTTTCCAAATCTTGTTTTAACAATTCAACACTTTCAGCAGCTTCAACTAATTTAGCTAATCCTACATTCATGCGTTTAGCTAAAACTTCAATAACATTCATTTTATGAGAGTAAATTTTTTTATATCCTGTTAAAAATGATAAAAATGACTTTGGTGTTACAAATGTTTGACGGCGAAACCTGTAAATTTATTTTTAAGTGGGAAATTCTTTTGAAAAATGTACAAATATACCTTTCGAAATACATAACACAAGTTCTAGCAACTTCATCCTGAATAATTCCTGTCATAATGATTAATTCAGTTTTTATTTCGGGAGAACAAACAATACTAAAGTCTCCTAAATAATATTCTGCTACCGCAATTAAAGCATCTTTAGGCCAGCTAGTAAACCATTTCATAGTACAACCAGAAAATAATCCTGGGAACATTAAAGCCCTACTTCGGAATTTTTCACCGACCTATATATGATTAAAAGGAATTAATATATCAAAATATAATTTAATTATTAAATGTATAATTTACAGGTGAGAAACATAATACGACATGAATATTATTTCTCGAACGAGATATAAAAAAATCGTATAAATTATCATTTGTGGGTTGGCGTTTTGGCTGTTCTATTTTCATAACAGGTATCAATTCTGTTTGTATTTCATCTAATTCTTCTTTTGAAAATAAATTAGCTATTTCTCCAGAACTAATAAGATTATTAATATATTCTAGAAAGGACTCATCTTTTATTTCATTATCCGAAAAAACAAATGTAGTGCCTCGTCCTTTTAAGCCAGCAGACCGATATAAAAACTTTAAATCTTCTAATAAATTTGATATATTGTATATTCTAAAGATTATAAATAATACTTTAGTTATTATTTTTATGAGCATATAATTTTATTTACCTAGTTATAGAAATTTTAAAGGTATTATAATTAGCTATAAATGAAGCAAGCCTGACTAAGCTTTGTTTTCCAGAACCTCCAACTCCAACTAATAAAGCGTTACCTCTTGGGGTTCTAATAATTCTAGATATAATAATTAAACTAACTAACGCGTCATGAAAAAATACTAAATTCAAAGAACCCCCTCTCACACATTCATTATACTGAGCCATATAAGACAAAACTTTGGATAAAACAAATTCATAACTAAAAAAAAAAAAGATATTAATTTTTGTGTTATATTATAAACATTTCCACCTTAAAATCTCTTCATATATTTTGGGGGGATCAAATGAAAATCCTTCAGGTTCATCACCAGTTGGATCAGGAGCGTCTCTCAAAAAATCAACAAAATACGTTTCTTCTTCAGAATAAAATTCAAATTCTTCTCCTAATTCTTCTTCCGCGACTCTATCCATATTAAACAAAAACCAGGTTGTATCATTATATTCTGTAAATCTGTCAGCAATAACGCGAATGCATTCATGTCGCCAAAGTTTAAGAAGTGTTGTAATCTCTTCACATTCAGCACGTTGAATTGTTAACATTCCTTGCCAAATTCGAGATAAATCTCGTAAATTGAATACGTAATGAAATTTAGCGGGTGTTGGCAACATTCTTATCTTAGTTTGTTGCCAAACATAACGTGTTAAAGGAATTAAGCGAGGAACAAAATTTACAATATCTTCATTAAATCTACTATTACAAAAATATCCTTCACCAATTCGTCCTAAATTTTTATTAAGAACTTATGAGAAAAATTCGTGAAAATAGTTTTTATTATATTTACTAAATATTTTATCCATGGAATTGTTGCTTGGAAGGGTACAATTATAAATACAAAACTGTCGTTTTAATCTTGGAGGTATATCGTTTCTTCCACCCCCAGGATGGTTCATAGCAGCAAGCATATGGATATCCAAAATATTGGAAAAATCACCAGGTTTATCTAAACTGTAAAATCCTAAAAAAAAAACATTATAATTAAATTTACCATAAGAGCAATAAATAATTACCTCTTTGTTCCATTAATTGTCTGACAATTTCGTTAGTTATTTGATCTCCCCATTCATTAATTACTGGCATATTGATATCATCAATGAAAATTGTTAATTTTTTTCCAGCTGGTGGACCATAAGTATTTCCCACTCTTTTATCGACATACGATTCAATAATTCTCTAAAAATCCATAATTAATTAGTAATAAGTAATTGTATTTAATGATACTTAAATTACTTGAAACATATTTGGAGTAGTAGCAGATGAGAAATTAATATTCTTGCTAAGTTGATAATCTGAATCAAATAAGGAGAGATAACTTTTAATCATAACAGTTTTAGCTGTTCCCTGTTCTCCTATAGTTAAAAAAATAAAATATAATTTTTATATTATTAATTGAAACGAAATTTATACCAATGAATAATACTGCCTTTTCTTGGTTTGCGATAAGATTTAGCAAGAATGCACTTCTTACGTTATCAATATTTGGTACTAAAATACTAGCATATTCCAAAACACTATCTTCTGGATAAACAAATTCCTCAACTCTTTCTGACCAATGCTGCCATTTGCCAGTAACACTAACGACAAACTCAAATACTGATTGTTCTTCTTCTAGTTTCGGCCAATCTAATTTTGAACTATGCTCAACAAAAACATTTTCTAATCGAGAACGGTCATCTAATTCAAGTACTGCACCCAATGACCACATCAAAGCGAATAGAAAAATATGTTCTAAATGTTTATCTGTAAAACTTTTCTGATCTTCTCCATCTACTATAAGTAAACCTGATATAATATCACAACATTGATGAATATACATTGCTTCAAGCAAAGCCATTTTGGCTTTTAATTTTGTTTGAACAAATCTGTGGGCATCAGCGTAAATTGCTTGAAAGAGAGGACGAAGTATCTCTGCTTCATGTACTGGTCTTTTTAAAAGCCAGGCCTAAAATAAACTTGTCAATAAATTTGGAAAATTATTTCTACAATGGGATTACATCTAGAATTGGTTCCCAGCTAAGAGCAGATGCACTGATATACACCATTCCCATTCTAGATATAGTTGCAGGACTTGCATTATCTACATTATCTGGTTCGAAAAGAATTTTTGAATTTGCTGCCATAATTATACGATCACCATTAGCTAATGTCAAAGTTTTATTATCATCTAACACAGAATTTAAATTTTCTATCCATACTGCATCTACAGGTCCATCTAACACTAGCCTTTAAATCAATGAAAAAATTATATATTACAGAAGAATTTTCATTCAAAAGATTTAATTAAATTACCAACAAACTTCAGTCTTTTTAATTTTATGTGTTTTTCGCCATAATGTAGAGAAAATTCCATCAGTCCAATCATTAGTAGCTACATCTAGACGTCCAAACATTTGGGGAGCAGAAATTGCCTAGAATATTATTAAATATATTTACGAAATTTTTAATAAAAATTACTTTTGATTATTCACTTTAGGATTCATTCGCATTTCCTTATGCGGTTGACCCATTTCGGTGAGACTTCTCTCTAGAGTGTGAATGCAACTTGTTTTTCCTGAGCCTGTTGGTCCTAGTAACATCAAACCATGTCGTACTAATGAAGTTTCATAAAATTGGATGATTTTTAAATTCCATTGAGGGTGATTCATTAAAAGCATTTCTCGTGTTTGATGTAATATACATTTTTGTAATTCTTTGTATACAGAAGAGCTTAATTTTATACCGGGGAACATATCTTCAATTAAAGACATGAACAGTGTTTCATCTTCATCAACCAGTTTACTTACATTCATATCTCTATAATTAATTATTAATATAATTAATTATTACAATTATTGATTGAAATGATACCTTAAGACTCTCATAATAACTGTATCTTCAGATTCCCAAGGATTTGCTCTTTTTTGTGCTCCTAAAGTTCTCAATACTGATAAAATATTTCTCAACCCAAAATCGTAGTGAACTTGCTTCGATAATTGTTCTTCACATAATTTATATAATGTAAAAAATTTTCGAGCAAGGATAGTATTATCCTTAAAACCGCACGACGCAAGTTTTACTCGAATAATAATTTGTCGATCTGGTACCATCATTGCGACTGTACGGAACATAATTTTTAAATTTTCGGGT
Organism: Pogonus chalceus; assembly: GCA_002278615.1. NCBI lineage: Eukaryota > Metazoa > Arthropoda > Insecta > Coleoptera > Carabidae > Pogonus > Pogonus chalceus. The sequence continues at coordinate 87,945 of NEEE01001449.1, forward strand.
AATTCTTGTCGGCCAGCATAGCCTGGATTCATTGTTAAAAATATTCCAAATTCAATATTCATTAATACATTATCTCCATCACTTAAGAAAAAAAATTATAAATTTAAATATTTAATTGGCAACAATTTATTTGAAATGTTATTATTTTACCTAAATATGAAAAATGGTTTTCGTTCTTTTCGAGCAGTTAATACAATATAAATTTGTTGCGCAGCGACAGATAATACAGGTAAATCAATTCTATTGAATTCATCGAAACAACCCCAAGATCCCGATTGTGCTAAACCTTTAAAAATTCGTCCTAATCCCCGGAAATCCATTTGATCAGAACAATTAAATACAACAACGAACTTTCCAAGAGCTCGCCCCATATCTTTGGTTGTTTCAGTTTTTCCTGTTCCAGCCGGTCCGGCAGGAGAACCACCCATATTCATCCCTTGAATATTTAAATTACAAATATTTTATATAAAATATTTATAAATAAAACTTACAAACGGCTTGTGCTAGTGTAATATAACACCTATCAGTTAAAGGAGTAATGGCTAATCTTTCAGTTACTCCCAAATATTCATTTTGATATAAAAAATTTACGTCTGTAATCCCAACCCATATATCATCAGTTTCTTCTACCCAGTAGAATCTTCCTTGCTTCTGCCATTCAAAATCTGCTCTGGATTTAACTCGTAATTTAACTAAATCGTCGAAAATATCCCTGTAAAATTGTTGATTAAAATTTAATTGTATAGATTTTATTGTAATTGTTACCGTTGATGCAAGTGAATAGTAACCATAGTTTCAAATCGAACTCGATCTAATTTGCATAAATTTTTTGTTGTCAAATCAATTAATGCATTTAATAATTCTAAAAAATACAGGTTTGTTTTTTTCATAATTTGTTTGTCTCTTTTTGATCTCAATAATGCAAATTCTGCATCTCTTGTCCATAATAATTGTATACCTATTAAACCTGCCTAAATTTTTTATTTATTTATTATATTTTAGAAAGTTATACATATTTTCTGTAATTTTACGTACTTGACCACTATAACTTGGAAATGTCTTAATAAACTCAAAGTCACTCTCTTTTAACGCTGCTGCAAAATGAGAAATTATCAGTTTAACTGTATCTCTAACTTGAGATAATAAATTATTCAACCAAATTTCAACACCACCATTACAATAAACAGGTTTTTCAAAAGGAATTCTTTCTTGCAAATCAGATATCATTGCTAATATACTCTCACCTCTCCTTTCATCAAATTCTACCTATTATAATTATGAATATTGTATATTTTTACAATTTATTAAAATATTTGTATTTACTTACTGAAGCTACAGCATCGAATAAACTAAGCAAATGTGGTTGAATTGATTGTGGATTTGAACTTTGTCCTAATATCTCCAATAAAACTGGATCGGAAATAAAAAAGAATCTTGGGAAGCATAAACGTTTTGATTCTTAAAGGTGAATACAAATTAAATAAGAAAATTTAAAGTTATAAAATAGGGTTTAAGTGTACCTAAATAACCTGATAAACTTTTTTGGCAAAGTTCTAATTGTTCTAAAAGATAAGGTAAAAGTTGCCCCATTGTTTCATCTCCCGTGCAACATTCAACTGCGTTCACTATATCGCGAGCTCTATACATTATTTTTACCCATGATCTATCAATTGCCTAAAAATTTAAGTTTTATTTTAATTTAATTAATTTCTTCTGAATTAGAATATTACGGAAAATCGTTTAGCTTCCGCCGGCAATTGTTTAGAGATATCACCGCCAACAAACACAGCCTCCAAATATACCCATAAATTTTGGACTTGCAACCATTTTTCTAATATTTCAGATGTACTTACTAATTTATGAATCCATAATTGAATATCTTTCTTGTATGGGGCATTATATCTAATTAAATAATTGAAACAATATTATTTGAAAATAGAAATATTTTTAAAGTAATATAATGAAATTACCGATTACTTAAAAGAGAATTCAAAACCATTAAACTGTCTTCTAACATAGCAATTATTTCACTAGTTTCTTGACCTTTCAGCAATAGTTCACCTTTCGTTTTAAAAATAGAAAATTTCAAATCTACAATAGCCCAATCTGCTATTACTTGTTTTAGTTTAGCATCTATATCTTTTTCTTTTATTGCACTTATGCAAATATCCTATAAATTAATTTTGTTAAGATAAATCAGTTATATGAATTGTATATATTACTTCAATATCATCTTTATGCTGCAAGAGAGGTGCTTCCATAACATTTCTTAGAGCGAATGTAGGTGAGTCTAAATAAAATTTATGTTTCGTAAATGTTTCAATACGTTTCCAGTGACGATCTTTCATTGCCTGTTTTAATTTAAATAATAAAGTGATTATATTTAACAAAGTTTAATATATGAAAATGTACTTTATTTGCCATCATTTCTAGTAATGGACAAGTTTCATTGAAATCATCAATTTTCTTTTTAAGATCTAAATACGCTGGCCATTCTTTCATTCCTTTTGGTAGTTTACGGCATCTATAAATATTTAAGTGTATAAAAATATATACTTTATATTTAAGGTAATTTACCTATTCTGAAATTCTATTAATTCTTCAATAATAACTTGAATATCTAAGTCAGCCCATAAAAGATCATAATATCCATCAATACTTGCATTAACTTGAATATACAAACTGTACAACTTATTCAGTAAATTGAATTCCTTTTTCTTCTGTATTAAAATTGGATATTCATTAACTTCCATTCCGAATAATTTTTCTCCGCTGCTATACATTTCGTAACGAGCCCATAAATCATCGAAACGTGCTTGGAAAAGAAGTACTCTATCACTAGCTTCGCTTGCAGGTAAGCCAGGGATCATTGGTCCATAAAGATCATAATTCCGTTCAAAATCTATAACATCTTGATGGAACTGTGCTACGCCTTCAATTAATATCGCTTGAAATGGACCTTGTATTAAACATATATTTTCTTGGACTGATTTCGCCTTTAAATTACATAATAAATGATTCATATTTATTTGAATATATGTATAAATAATACCAGATTAAGCATGTTATTAAAATTATATCTTAATGTATCCACTCGATCGCTATCGAATTTATTCACTGCAATTCTAAATTCTCCAAAAACTGCGAAAATTTCTTCTATAAAAACTAAACCCATATCCATTTCTATAAAATTATTCCGAATTCTTTCTAAGCATGCCATCGCTGTCCTGTTAAATTTAAATATTTACAAAAGATTGCTTTATATATATTTAAAAATTTAAATACCTGACTTCATCTAAATTAGTAATTTGTATCGCTAATATTTTTTGTTGTTCTGAAATAAAATTTACCATATCGTTCAATTTGTCATGGTATTTTCTTGACAAATGTTTTCCTAATCGGTATTTCCAAGTAATACTTTCAACTAATAATGCTATTTTAAATTTATCTACAAAAAAATTATAATAAAGATTTATTATCTTGAATATTTTAATTGCTACAGTTGTACCCATTTCTACTTGAATTGCACCAATGCAATGATTTTCAGGTATAGCATGAATTTGTATTGTTCGATTCTCATACTTTAAAAATTCTTCTCTAATTTCTGCAATCATCGGATTTCTTGCGACGAATGCTAAAATTTGTTCTTCTCGGTCTTCTGCCCATAAAAAAGACCAAGCTAAATATTCCTACAATATTTTATATGAAAATTAATCTATATTTCGTAAATATTGGCTTAAAAAAACTTTACATTGCATAAATTTTGTAGATCAGATTTTAATAATGAAATAGTTCCTTGTAAGCTCATAATGCCTCTGTTAATTTCTTTTTGTTCATAAACAATTTTGTAGTAATTTTTTCGAGGCGCTGAAATATTATATTTTTTTCAATAAACAAAAAATATGTTTCTAAGTAACGAAATAATAACATACGTTCTTCATCGTCAAAACTATTTTCATCTGCAGTTTTTGTAAAATCACGTTGAGCCCAAAGTGGAACTTGCTGCATTACGCATAACAAATTATTCATTATTTTAGTAAAATATGATTGTATTTCTTCCAAAGAAGGCTGGATTATAGCATTTGGAATTTGCAATTCTAGACTTGTTTTAACTATTGGAGGATCATTGGCCTCTGTTATAATATTAAATACCATTTGCCTTTGTTTTAACAGTTCCAAAGAAATTTTCATGCTTCTAGAAAGGGCTTCAATCATTTTTGAATGAAAATATTCAAATAAATCTTTACAGCAACCATAAACTACAGTCAAATTAATGTTCTTACTTCTATCGATTTCTTTAAATGCAGCTGTAATTTTAATTTAAAACATATAAAAATAAATAATTTTCAATAAATATGAATTATACCCATTTCATCAAGTGATATTAATTTCGTAGTTGATGTAGTCTTATATAATTCCATTTCTTGATTTAACCAATCATATTTTTCTTCTTCTAATTCTGGTTCTTGAATTGAATCCATAAATTGATTAATTAATTCAAAAACTGCTCTTTCGATTGTATATGACTTAAGTGCAAGTTCTTTACCTGGATACAAGCGAAATAAATAAAATTATTTCAAAATTAATATATATTCTTAAATACCCATTTGTTTAGCATAGTTAATATTTAATTTTAAAAGATCTTCGGGATATAAAGGAGTTTTAGGTAATGTTACTAAAACAGTATCAGCAACATTTGCAAGACTTTCATCAATGCGAGCATCTTTTATATCAGTCACCTGCAATAATTTATAAAATAACAAATGAATAATATTTATTATTATAAACATTACTTCTTTTATAAATCTTTCAACATTATTCATTGTATTTATGCAAATATTCCAAAATTCTTTAAATTTCATTGAAGTCCAAGATATAACAGATAAACCAGGTGAAAATGCATTTTCTAACTCAAGTAACTTTGGTCTCATCATTGGAATAAATAATTTCGGTATTGATTTACGGACATCACTATTTCTTTCTAATAAATATTTTGTCTTTTCGAAAGTATGTCTTATTTTATTTTGACTATAAAACAAAACTAATCCAGTATCAGGTATAGCTAAAAATTGTAATATTTATTTGAATAAATAAAATATTGATTAAATGAAATATTTTACGTAGTTTTAATTTCAACATATATTCAGTTTCTCTGATTGTTTCTTCAATGTAAGGATCAAAATTAACAATATACATTTTTGTTTTCGGATGTTTTATTAATAAAGGTTGACCCAAACAACTGTGAACCTATAATTACTTAAATAATATATTTATGGCAGTTATATTTTGCATAAATTTACCTGATCTACACTAAAATACCAGGCTCTATGGTGTTCTTGTTCATAATGTACTAAAACACTTGATAATGCATTGTACATCTGAATACACTTTTGCGCTTTTCTATGTCTTATCACCTGTGAATAAAATATCATTTATAATAGTCTATAAGCTCGAAGAATATTAGTACTTCAATATGTAAGCTAAATATCTTAAAATACTGTTAGATATTTTATTTGAAGCTGTAAAATATATCTTACTCTTTCTTGTTTCTTAAAAACATTCATTGGCGCAATAATGCGCTGATATAATTGCCGTACCCAATGGATCCGACCAGCGTAAGGGGTAACATTAAAAGTTAAAGGTACATTAGATCTATTTAAATTATATGAATCTCTAATATTTTCAATTTCTTGTTGAAACAATACCATTGCTTCCAAGTATCTTTCTTCTATATGCAGACAAGATAACTTTAATTTATCAAATCTATAAAAATGACCGCCATTAAATTTTAGAATGAATATAAATTAAAAATATAAGTAACCTTCCAAGCATTTCTAAAATTCTCTCTACCGAATTCAGTTTACTTAATGTTTTTGCAACGAATTCTTCCAATTCCCATTCTGTGTCAACAATATTTTGTTTATATTTGGAATAATCTTTATCAAAAGAGTCATCTCGATGATTTATTGGGTCATATTTTTGGGAACATATATTGGTGAAAAATTGTTGAAATTTATCTGCGAAGATATTAATGTTTTCTATTTTACTACTTTGCAGAATTGAATATTTTAATGTTATATTTAATACATCTACTATCTAAAATTTGTTAAAATATTTTATTTTTATTTAATTGTTTTTTTTTTTTATTTAAATTTAAATACTTTTTCAATGCGTCTTTTAAATGTTTCAAATTTGAGAAAAATATGCATTTCTGATAACTCCAATGGGGGCTCTCCAGCCTCTTCCATTGATTTCTTAGTATTTTGGAAACATTGATAATATTTTGAGTATAAATCCAGACAAACCTATATAAATTTGTATTTATAGAATTGTAAAATTAATTAAAAATAAGGGGGGAGGGTAAAACTTTGTCGTCAAATAATAAAATAGTCTAGCTTGCTCTGAATTTTAAATACCTTAATTTTCCTAATAACTTCAGCTTTTTTCTGTTTCCAAATAGATTTAGTGCCATCCATATCCATATAATTACGACAACTATAAACCATTTGATTTGTGCATTTAACTAAAAGTCCAGTAACTCGTTCAACTGTATTAAAACATTTGGACGTTGTGTACAACATTCTAACTGAATATAACAAACTGGGAATATATTCAGGAAGTTTTTCGGGATTATATCTATATAATGGTTCGTAAAATTTCTCTATTGAGTAAAGAAAATTAACGATGTCGTTGGCTTCATTACAAACGGTTGTAATATCATTATTGAGTTGTCTCCATTTCTTAAAAATAATAAATATCAAAAAGTAATTTGGATAATAGGCCTATAATAGTAAATATGCAAAAATTTAGGGAGGTACATCAATAGCTCTTATTAATTTTCTCATTGCTGGTCTTTTCCAGCACTATGTAAACTTAAATTCTTTTCTTTAACGGTATTTTTAATGAACTATGTTCTTTATGTCTTTAATCAATTTTTAATCAATATTTAATTGATTTGTTATTAGTTTTGATCTGTCTTTTAAGCGATCCTTTGAGCCAATTTTGGAACAGTTATTTGTTTTTGGTATAATTTTGCTTTTTGCAACTTTTAAGCAAATTATTGTCAATCTGAATTAAACTAAACTATTTTAAATGTATGAAGACTTCGAACTATCAAAATATATAATCTAACTTGTATTACATTTATCAGTTGAAATTAGGACAGTTAAAAAAAAAAAAAAAGGATCTAGATATACCTTGACTAGTTTAGATCTTCCCTGAAGAAGGCATTGAACATACATAATACATAAATTAGACTTAATATGTTCCACAACAGTTTTACATCTAGCTAATTGTCTTCGCCAATAAACCATTTCAGCTAACGGTCCAACAAGATCAGATTCTTTCCGAAGTTGTTGTGTTTGAGTAATAACCTACAGTAAATAAATATTTATTTAAAAATATTAAATATTAAGATATTAAGCAAACATTTTCAATTTGTATCATCCATTCATAGACGACAGATTCAATTTGTGCAAGAACATGTGGGGTATATGCAGCATTGTGCAATTTTTCAGGATTCGTCATATATGTATCATAAAGTTCTTGCCTAACATTAAATACTATACCAGCTTCCAAATCTGATTTCGTTTCTATATTAAAATTACAAATATTATAAAGAACAAACTAAGTATAGTAAATTATATTTTTTACGTTCGATGAAGTAACAAAATGCGTCAAAATCTCCTAAAAATTCTTTTTTAATTTCTAGTCCTTGTTTTGTCTTATTTAAATCCTCCCAATCGGCTAATTTTTTAATTGCTGGTTTATAAATATAGTCTAATATATAATACACTGAAGATATTGTATTTGAATTTCGAACATCAAACGTTGCGAAAAATATATCCTTAAAAATATTCATAATATTAAATTAATTAGGGACAGAACGGAAAATCAGAGCATACTGTATTTAAATTTTTCATATCAATATTTTTTAAATGATTTATTCTATAAGCAGCAACTGCAATTCCAGATAATTTTATATCAGTTCCATCTGTAACAAATATTCTTTTAACTTGCGATCCAGGAACTATTGATGTATCCATTCGTCCAGTTTCTATAGTTTTTAATATTTATTATAAATTTAACAGAATGTTGCGTATTATATTTCATTGTTACCGAGTTCGGGAGGATCACCATCTTGATAAAAAAACATTATTGCCTTACGTCCTCCTTCAGTAAAGAAACTCTCAAACATATCTATATTTTTCGCGTAATCAATTATTTCGTGTGTTACAATTTCTGGCTCAACAGCTAAATAATCAGCTATCATTTCGATTACATATCGGTGTTGAATTCTTAACATCAGAAGACGTTCCATTCGAAGATCTTTATATTTTTCCTTAAATATCGAATTTATGTTTTATTTTTAAATATAACTTTAAAGTTTGCTTCAATGAATTACCAACTGATTCCGATATTTTTCTTGTTGCTGCAATAACGCCATACCTACATTCATTTGCGCTTTTTTCTGTGTTGCTATATTAGCAAATTTTTGCGTTAAATCTACTAACATATCCAAATTACGTTCTGCTTCATCTTCTTCTTTCTCTTCCTTATTTTCTTCCTCTTGTGAATCATCATTGCGCTCTTCTGCTTCGTCAGCCATGGTTGCGCTTTTAATTAATTAATCTTTATCAAAAATGTACTTGATAAAAGACTAAAATAATTTATACTTGCCTAAATCACAAATATATATTTTTATATATTAATTTTTGTATATTTTATTTTAATTAACATCAGTTTATGACAAAATTAATATTTATTGAAATAAAATACGACACAAAACTGTTAAATTCAATTGTTACAATTCATAGTTATTTATAATTTCAAAGCTCTCCACATTTTAATTGGATAATATTTAAAAACTTAAACAGAAGTAAAGATATTGAGAGTAAAAATAAAAATGGTTTTTTTAGTAAAGTCTGCAAATTATTGATAAATTATATAATGTTCTATAAATAAAATCTTAATTACAATTGTATACTTATAATTATGAAAGAATTTCAATATTTATTGTATAAACCGCAAAAAATATATTTATTTTAATAGAAATATTTGAACAAATATATTTTTAAAAGTTTTATAACTCTTCTAACAAATAAATCTAAAATTATAAAAGGCTAAATTTTATTTTTTGGATTTATGAAGTATTATTTAATTGCTTAAACTAATAAATAAAAAAGTATTTCAATTTGAAATATTTATTTGAAAAAAAAATATTACATAGTAATAAAAAAATAACAATTTAAATTTTGATATAAAAATTATTTTATGTCACAAAGTAAAGCAACTCCACGTAAAATCCAATGATCTGGCGGTTTGAAGGTGGGCAACCATAATGGGGTGATGAATGTTAAATCGGTACGATTTGGTTTCTTGTAAACTGGACACTGAAAATTAATAATTATCAAGATTTAATTAAATGTTTCATTAATGAAATTTTAATAAATAACCTGGTATAGTTTAGGGTCTTTCGGGTCAACTGAGTTAATAGCATAAATATGCACTACAGGCATTCCTGTGTATAATACTTTATTTGTTGATTCACATAAACGCATATTACGCTTGTCCCAACCAGCTCCATCAAGATATAAACCATATACGAAGACTCCTTCCTGTTATTATTAAAAAAATGTATGTTTATGTTGTATTTTTAAAAATAATTCTGATACTTACAACTGGCGCAACTCTAGTATCTTCTTTCATTAGTTTTGTTACATCATTGTGTAACGAAATTTGATCCAAAGCCCAGCCTTTATGAGCTCGAGCTACTTCTTGTTTCATAGCAGTTAAAAATCCTACAATTCATTAAATAAAATATATTACAATAACATATTTAGATGTTAATAATACCTTGTGGATTGAAGAATCCAGTCATCCAAAATGTAACAGGTCTTGCTTGGAAACACCAACTTCTAAACTGAATATTTCTTTCCAAAAGCTCAGTGTACCAAAATCCGAGGGTACTTGAAACCCAAGAACCTCTTTTCCATATGTTAGGTACTCGAGCATCGTAAATATTATCCAAAGCATCTCTTAATGCCTTAAAAAAACAATTGAATTTAAAATACTTAAATAATTATTGTATTTAAAATAAATACCTCGTTCATGATAATAATACCATCAATTGCTAAAAGAAGATCTATTAAAGTTTGTCGGACTAACTTCAGAACTTTTTGCATTCTATCAATTTCTTGCCGTAAGAATATTGTCATTGAATTATACATTCCCATTTTTATAAGTCTACAAAAAAAAAAAATAATTATATTTTGAAAAAATATTTTATAATTTATACCTTTCTTTAACTTCAAAGAAATCATAATTCGGTGGTAGTTTATCTAACATTTCTTGAGTTTGACGTGCAACTAAAGCTTCTCGAGTTTCACCACCACCCCCAGAAGACTCCTTGGGTTGAATTGATACAATTGTAAACAACATCTCTGATGTTGTGTTACTCTGATAACTAAAATAATTTTTGTTTTAATGGTTTTATTAATTGTAATTAAATAATATTACGTAATATCAGCATTTGAATGCAACCCATATGCTTGTGGGGGATCAACACTTGGTAAAGTTTCTATTTCTGTTAAATATTCGTTGAGATTTCTAAATCGCATAATTTTAAAGCCTTTATAAAATATAAAATCTGGATTAAACATATTTTCGCTAAACCATACTTTAGCAAACGTGTTTAATAATCGTTTATCGTAATCATCTGTGACACGTCCTCCGTATTGTACTTCACCAAGCATATATCTGAATTCATAAATAAGATAAAGAATCTTAAAATACATAAACATTTGATTTACTACCTTACTGTCACCCAGCTAACGCCTTTATCTTTATCAATTTCTTCTAAATGGTTCTGTACAAACATGCAACTAGCTAGCCAGTCGGCGGAATTAAATTCGTAAGGTATATTCCATCCTAATGGTCCGAACTTTCTTCGCTCTTGTACAACAGTATGCAAGTATGAAATTGCGTAAACTAATGGTAAATATTGCCATGCATCACTGTAATCTAACATATCTTGATTTATAGACGTATATGTACGTTTCAGTCCAGCTTTTATTCCTGAAATTATTTACAAATTTAATTTATTCTCTATTTAAATAAATATATTAAGTTAATAACCTGCTGGGGGTTCATTAGTAAATTTGATACAAATTTGTAAAAGGGAAATTGGGAAATTGGGATGCGGCTCTGTAGTTAGCCATAATCTAAATCCTGGATGAGCTGTTGCCATTTTATCAGAATCAGTAAATATTGTAAGTATTTCCGCCATATATTCTAAACCCAAATGGCAATTTTGTAATAATCCCCAGAAACCCTTAAATAAATACAAAATTAAATTTCCTATAAATCAATTATAATTCTATTATTACTTCTTCCATAGCAGCTGCAATCAATTTTCTTGCATGTATCTCTTGCCCTTGTCCCATAGACATTGGCTTGCATTTTGTTTCTAATTTTTTCGCTAATTGTTCAATTTGAGTTGTTGGGTCACTTCCCATGCTTAAGAAACAAACTAAAGGTGTATTACACCTAGATTCATCATGAAGTAAATCCATATTTAAAATTACGGGATCTACATATCTTGCACCAAGAGCGTTTGATATGTATTTTCTGCTTTGAGCTAAAGTTCTATCTGGACACCATGCTCTATAATTTTTATAGTTTTAAAACTATTTTTGACACTAGAAATCATAAATTTGAAGATACCTTATTATAAGAAGTTTTCTAAAAACATCAAATGTATTGTAACCGTCAGGTATTGGAGCTTCATCGGGAGCATCAGTATCAAACCATTTCTTCCAATTTTTTTCATTATCTGTGACCTATAAATTTCTTAATTAAATTTACAAAAATACACTTATTTAATTATTAATACTTGTTGAAGAATATATTGGTAATGTCGCAATGTTGATAATTGTACTAAATTTAACCAGGTCATATCAGTAATCCATTTAGCTGGCTTAATAGGGCATGTATTTAAATCTAAAGATGCTCCACCTTTCATAAATTACATAAATAAATAGGTAAATATTTAATTTATTACAAAATTGCATTTAAATTTACCTTTAATAAGATTTTGAAATTCATCGTATGTTATATTTTCTCTTTCTAAGTCAATTCTTAATGTTAACAAAAGCAAAAATAAATATTTATGAACTTCATATAAACCACGGCATTTATATTTATATATTTCGAAAGTCATAAATTCGATTATAAAATGCATTCGTCTAAATTGAAAAACAATATTATTAGAAATTTATATTCCAATAATTTGTTTTAACTCTAAAAACTTTCTCTCCTACAATTTAAAGTCAATTTTTTTTTTGGAAAAAAGTTAAAGTTATATAGAAGAGAAAGTAATTGAAATATATTATAGAATAATTTAAAGTTACTTAGATGTAATAGGACTTTTTTCAGATCGAGCCATAGATAAATCAAAACGTTCCAAAAATTGGCTAAGAGAAGTTTGGTACATACAATTGACCATAGCCATATTTACTACTAAAAAGTATAGTACACTTCCTCGTGTAGCAACAGGCCTAAATTTATATTTAAAAAAATTAAATGTTTAAATTAATATTTATAAGTATTAAAAATATCACCTGAATTCTTCTCTGGCCGCATTAATTTTAACTTCCGTAACTTTTGCGATATCTAATTTTTCTTTTACTTCTGCCGCTGTATTTTTAGTAACATTCAATACACCAATAACAGATTCATCTTCGACTAAAGATCCCTTAGTTGTTGTTAATTTATACAATAAGTTTTGTTCTAGTTCTTGCATTTTTCTTTTATTTGCAGTTACATCCAATAATAGATTAACTCGTTCTGTTTCTAATTCTCTTTTCTCTGTTATAATTACTCTTCCAAGCAATTGATCTTCTAAACCTAAAGAATATTTAATTTAATTAATAATTACAAATAAACGAAGTATAATTGTTGTTTACCTTTCATTGTTACAGTAAAATCAATAATTGATGTTCTTGCAAATATTTCAGGGGTATACATAGGATTCGGCAATTTTGTAGTCATATACATTCGAAAACTATCATTAACATCAATTTCTTTATCACCAAGTTTAACCTTATAAGTGGAACCAATTTTTATATGATTCTTTTCTAAGATATTATCCAAACTTGGATCGATTTCTTCACCAATATCTTCTATTATCATCGGGAAACCTAATGAAACCGCATCTTCTACATGGTTCCTTAAAATAAAATTATTTACTAAGTTATATAGTTATTAAATTAAATTTTACTTTTGAGTAAATACCTGAAATATTTATGATTTAATGCAGTTACAATTAAGTTGTTTTCTTTTTCTTTATTCCTAATCCATGTTTTACCTTGCGTTTGAGGATCAATTAATAATGGATACCGCGCTGCTTTTGTCACAATAATACCATTTTGTATTGACAAATCATCCGTCGGTAATCCTTGTAAATTCCATTCTCCAATCTAAAAATATTTAAGTATCATTTAATTTGTTAAAAAACTAAGTTATCTTTTTACAGTAGCTGTATCTATTAACGCGTCAGTAACGTTCATATTCATAGAGACAGGTAATTTTCGTAATATTAATTTATTGACCCAAGACGTTTGTAAAACAGTTCTAAATTCTTGATTAAAGGGTCCTGTGTAGCTTAGGAAACCAGTCAGTAATAATACATCACCAACTAGTCGTTCGATTTCAGATTTAAATTGAGCCGATTGTTCTGTCCATCGTATTTTTTCACCTCCTAATCCATTAATTAGAGCAGTTGCCGCATCCATTTTCGCTTTACATTTATCTGCTATTGCTTGTACTTCCTATTATAATTATATATTATTTTGAACTTGTACGGTATATTAAAAAAATAATAAAAGGAGAAACTAATTACTTGTTTCTTTGTCATAGCTACATCAAATCTTGCTTGGCATTCTGCAACTTCAGCTTCCTTTTCACCTAGTAAAGTTAACGCAGCTTCTAATTCTCTTTGAGCTGCATTGTATCGAGCTGTTTGTCGTACTAAATTTGCCTTTAAAAAAGTTTAAAATATGTATATTTTCATAAAAATTAACAAATTATAATAATACCTTCAAAGGAAGTACATCTTTATTAACATTATAAAATGATGCCATGGCAATTGTCCAAGAAATTAATCCAGCTACGTTACCACAAGCTTGTTTAGCATTTTCGAATGTATATATTGGATAATTAAAATATGGCGTCAATAGATCTATAATTTCCGCATTAATTGTATCTTTTGGATAAAGTTGTAAATTAGCTAAGAATTTTGTGTCTGACATTACCTAAGAAATAAATTAAATGTATAAGATTTAATACGTATTAAAGGGAGGACCCCACCCTGACAGCTCTAAAAAACAGCGATATTCAGGATTTTTTTTAGTGTTAACAATCGAATCGAATCGAATACAGCCTCCACAATTCTTCTTCTATATTTGTAATGACTTCGAATATCAATAAACTCTTTTAGAGGATCATTCTAGGCAGTATAAGGAATGGATTTATCCAAAAAATAAAAATCGATTATTTGAAACTTTCTGGGTGGGGTTCCCCTTAATAGATAATTTTATTGTTACTTTAAGTGATTCAGCCCAATTAGGAAATAGAAAATTCTTTTCAAAATCTGGTCTAACTGGTTCCAATTTTTTCTTGAATAGAATTAACACAGCATCCATAATTAATGTGATAAGATATGGTGGCTTACCCAGTTTTCGTACAGTTGCAATATCAGATGCTTTAATAGTCTAAAATTAAAACATTTGTTAATGAAATTAATTAGAAATGAATTAATTTTATATAAATTACTTGTAATGCAGCTTCTGCTGCATCTAAAGCAGGTTTAGCAGCTAACAGCTTCCCTTCTGCTTCAATCTGATCTTTTTGTATAACTTCAACAAGAGCTTCAGCTCTTATTTTTACAGCATTTGCTTCTTCTTTTACAACATTTGCCTTTTCTGAAGCAGCCATCACATCCAGTAAAATCTAAAAAAATTAATATCAAAATATTTAATTACACAAATTAATTTTAATTAAATATATAGATGTACTTACCACTTCAGCTTCAGCATTAGCGACAGCGATATCTTTTTCCTTTATTTCCAAATCTTTTTTCAATAATTCTACACTTTCACCTGCTTCAACTAATTTTGCTAGTCCAACATTCATACGTTGCGCTAATATTTGAATGCCTTCAAGTTTTGTAATATAAATTAATTTATATCCTGTTAAAAATGATAAGAAAGATTTTGGTGTAACATAAGTTTGACGCCGGAATCTAAAATTTAAAAATCAAATTTATAATATTTTCTAAAGAGTAGATTTCACTTTTTAACTTTACTGTCGAATATACATTTCGACTACCAATTATATGAATATGAAAATTTATTTAATTAGTTGAAAGATTGAATAAGTTATTATTATATATAATTAAAAAAATAAAGAAATAAAATAAGATTTTTATCTAAAAATAGACATTTGGCTTACTTCAAACTTATTTTCTTTAAGCGATCAATTTAATAATTTTCTTTTTTTCATAATTGAAATTTCTCTTATAGAACTATTTCAAATATATGAATAAATGTTTGTTTTAAATTTAAAATAGGGTGCATATAATATCTGGATGAGTAATCGTGAAGAATAATTAAATGCATTGCTTTTATTTTATTTTATAATTGGTTTTTTTATTCAATGCAAAACTTAAATACTATTTAAGCAAAAATAGTTTCAAAGCTATCCTCTAAATTAAATAAAGTTATGGTAAAGTGGAAACCCTTGATAATATTATAAATTATTCATAAATTTTGAAAATTTTTTTAGGTGTATTTATTTATTAAATTTATTTAATTGCATAAATTTTAAAAACATCTTTATTAAAAATAATTTAATAGTAATTTATACGTTTTCATATTCATTAATAACTCATTTTTTTAATTTCTTAATTTTCTAGCATAAATTTAAAAAAAAAATTTTACTTTTTATACTTATAAAAATGCATAAATAATAATTGGGTAAAAAAAAAAACATTTTTTGAAACAGTTGCAAATTATTTTAATAATTATATTATCAGTAGAAATTTTAATTAAAATTATTCTGTCATACATATAATAAATAAATAATATTTCTATCTATTTTAAATAATTAGTAATTGAGGTATAAATGGATTTTGCACCTTTCAAAATAAGTGGTACATGTTACAGCAACTTCATCATGAATAGATCCTGTCATTTCAATTAACTCCGTTTTAACTTCCGGTGTACAGACAATTGAAAATTTGCCTAAATAATGTTCTGCTACAGCTACTAGTGCATCTTTGGGCCATTTAGTAAACCATTTCATTGTACAACCAGAAATTAAACCAGGAAACTTTAAAGCTCTGCTGCGGAATTTTTCACCAACCTGAAAATTATATATATATAATAATAAAATTGAAATAATATATATTATTTATTTTGGTTGTACAGGAGAGAAACATAATGCAACATGAATATTATTTCTAGAACGAGTAATAAAGTATTCGTATAAATTATCATTGGTAGGTGGACGCTTTGGTTGATCCTTTTTCATTGCTGGTATCAATTCTGATTGTATTTCATCCAATTCATCTTTAGCAAATAAATTTGCAATTTCACCAGAACTTATAAGATTATTAATATATTCTAAAAAGGCTTCATCTTTAATTTCATTATCTGTGAAGACAAATGTTGTTCCCAATCCTTTTAAGCCAGCAGAGCGATATAAAAATTTCATATCTTCTAATAAATTTGATATATTATATGATCTGAAAAGAGTAAATTGTTTAAAATATATGTATGTATGTATGTATATATTAAATGAAATATATTTTTTGCATACCGAGTGATTGTAATTTGGAAAGTAATATAGCCTGCTATAAATGATGCTAATCTCGTTAAACTTTGTTTACCAGAGCCACCAACACCTACTAATAATGCATTACCTCTTGGAGTTCTTATAATTCTAGATACAATAATTAAATTGACAAGTGCATCGTGGAAAAATACCATATCCATAGTACTACCACGAACATATTCATTATATTGAGCCATATACGCAAAAACTTTTACCAAAACAAATTCATAGCTTGGCATCTCCTCATAAATTTTTGGAGGATCAAAACTAAATCCTTCTGGTTCATCACCAGTTGCTTCAGGAGGTTCTCGTAAGAAATCAACAAAATACGTTTCTTCGTCGGAAAAGTACTGATAATTATCTTCAAGCTCTTCTTCAGCTTGCCTAGTTAAATTATTTAAAAACCATGTTGTATCGTTGAATTCAGTAAATCTATCAGCAATAACTCGAATACATTCATGTCTCCATAATTTAAGTAGTGTGTTGATAGTTTGGCATTCAGGACTTTGGATTATTAAAATCCCTTGCCAAATTCGAGATAAATCTCGTAAATTGAAAACATAATGGAATTTAGCAGGAGTTGGTAACATTTTTACTTTAGTTTGCTGCCAGACATGGCGAGTTAAAGGAATTAAACATGGAAGAAATTCAACTATTTCGTCATTAAATCGTGTTTTGCAAAAATAGCCTTCCCCAACTTGACTAAATATTTTATCCATCGATTTTGTACTAGGTAGAGTACAATTAAAAATACAAAATTGTCTTTTTAATCTTGGAGGTATATCGTTTCTACCACCTCCAGGATGATTCATAGCAGCGAGTAATTGAATATCCAAAATATATGAAAAATCACCAGGCTTATCCAAACTATAAAATCCTGGAAATATTTTAATTAATCATAAGTTTGGTCCACATAAATAAAAAATTACCTCCTCCTTCCATCAATTGTCTAACAATTTCATTTGTAATTTGATCTCCCCATTCATTAATTACAGGCATATTAATATCATCAATAAAGACTGTAAGGCTTTTACCGGCCGGTGGACCATATGTGGTACCAACTCTTTTATCTACATAAGATTCTACAATTCTCTAAATAGTAAAAGAAATACATGTAAAAAAAAAGGAAGTAGATAGAATAGATAAATAACGTATTACTTGAAACATATTAGGAGAAGTTGCAGAAGAAAAGTTAATACTTTTACTTAGTTTAAATTCCGGATCGTATGTTGCTAAATATCCTTTAATCATAACAGTTTTTGCAGTTCCTTGTTCACCAATAAACAAAACTGCTTTTGTTTGTTTTGCAATTAAATGCATTAGAAATGCGCTTCTAACATTATCAATATTCGGGACTAAAATACTTGAGTATTCTAAGACACTATCATCAGGATATAAAAATTCTTCAACCCTTTCCGACCAATGTTGCCATTTGCCATTATCACCAACAACAAACTCAAAAATTGACTGTTCTTCCGTTACTTTTGGCCACTCCAATTTGGATGGATGTGTAAGTACAAAGGATTCCATAGCTGCGCGGTCATCTAACTCAAGTACTGCACCTAAAGACCACATTATGGCAAAAAGGAAAAATCGCTCCAAATGTTTATCTGGAAAAGCTTTTTGTTCTTCTCCGTCTCCAATAAGAAGACCAGTTATAATATCGCAACACTGACGAATATATAATGCTTCAAGAATAGCCATTTTTGGTTTTAATTTAGTTTGAACTAAAGTATGAATATCATCGTATATAGCTTGGAATAGAGTTCGTAATACGTCTGCTTCACGTGGGGATCTATTCAAAAGCCATGCCTAAGAATAATGTTAAAAGGTATAATTATAGATTTAACTAAGAATTATTTTTGTTTACTTCAAGAATTGGTGTCCATTTCAAAACAGATGCACTGACGAACACCATTCCCATTCTAGATACTGTTGCAGGACTAGCATTATCTACATTGTCTGGTTCAAAAAGTAATTTTGAATTAGCTGCCATTATAATACGATCACCATTAGCTAATGTCAATGTTTTATTATCATCTAATACAGAATTTAAATTTTCTATCCATACTGCATCTACAGGTCCATCTAACACTAGCCTTCAAATCAATGAAAAATTATATATTACAAAAGAAATTTCATTCAAAAGATTAAATGAAATTACCAACAAACTTCAGTTTTTTTAATTTTATGTGTTTTTCGCCATAATGTAGAGAAAATTCCATCAGTCCAATCATTAGTAGCTACATCTAAACGTCCAAACATTTGGGGAGCAGTAATTGCCTAGAATATTAATAAATATATTTACGAAATTTTTAATAAAAATTACTTTTAATTATTCACTTTAGGATTCATTCGCATTTCTTTATGAGGTTTACCCCATTCTGTAAGACTTCTGGCTAAAGTATGAGTGCAACTTGTTTTTCCTGAACCTGTTGGTCCTAGCAACATCAAACCATGTCTTACTAATGAAGTTTCATAAAATTGAACGACTTTTAAATTCCATTGAGGATGATTCATCAAACGCATATCTGTTGTTTGATGCAGTATACATCTTTGTAAATCTTTGTAAACAGAAGTGCTTAATTTTATACCAGGAAACATGTCTTCAATTAGAGACATAAATAATGGTTCATCTTCATCAACCAGTTTACTTACATTCATATCTCTGTAATTAATTATTAATATAATCAACTATTAATATATTTTAATTGAAATTATACCTTAACACTCTCATAACTACTGTTTCTTCAGTTTCGGTAGGATTTGCTCTTTTAAGTGCTCCAGAAGTTCTCAATACTGATAAAATATTTCTCAACCCAAAATCGTAGTGAACTTGCTTCGATAATTGTTCTTCACACAATTTATACAATGTAAAAAATTTACGGGCAAGGATAGTATTATCCTTAAAACCACACGACGCAAGTTTTACTCGAATAATAATTTGTCGATCTGGTACCATCATCGCGACTGTTCGGAACATAATTTTTAAATTTTCGGGTAATTCTTGTCGGCCAGCATAGCCAGGATTCATTGTTAAAAACATTCCGAATTCAATATTCATTGATACAGTATCTCCATCACTTAAGATAAAAATTATAAATTATTTAAATATTTAATTGGCAACAATTTATTTGAAATGTTATTATTTTACCTAAATATGAAAAATGGTTTTCGTTCTTTTCGAGCAGTTAATACAATATAAATTTGTTGCGCAGCGACAGACAATACTGGTAATTCAATTCTATTGAATTCATCGAAACAACCCCAAGATCCTGATTGTGCCAAACCTTTAAAAATTCGTCCTAATCCACGGAAATCCATTTGATCAGAACAATTAAATACAACAACAAGCTTTCCAAGAGCTCGCCCCATATCTTTGGTTGTTTCAGTTTTTCCTGTTCCAGCCGGTCCAGCAGGAGCACCTCCCATATTCATCCCTTCAATATAATACTCGAATTAAATAAATTCTAATTCTAAATTCTATTTTGTATATTTACAAATAGCTTGTGATAATGTGATATAACATCTATCAGTTAATGGAGTAATGGCCAATCTTTCAGTGACTCCTAAATATTCATTTTGGTACAAAAAATCTACATCAGTGATTCGAACCCATACGTCGTCATTCTCTTCTATCCAATAAAATCTTGCTTGCTTTTGCCATTCAAAATCTGTTCTTGATTTGATTCGTAATCTGACTAAATCGTCGAAGATATCTCTGCAAATATTTTATATTGTTGTCAATAATTTTTAACATTTTATTGTTAATTATTACCGTTGATGCAAGTGAATAGTAACCATAGTCTCAAATCGAACACGATCTAATTTGGATAAATTCTTTGTTGTTAAATCGATGCACGAGTTAAGCAAATCTAGAAAATATTGATTTGCTTTTTTCATTGCCATTTTATCAATTTTACTTCGTGCTAAAGCTATTTCTGCATCTTTAGTCCATAATAATTGTATACCTAATAAACCTGCCTGTAAATATGTAAGGATTTAAATTTTTTATATATTTAAAATTATAAACTAAGTTACTTGTCCGCAAGCATTTGGAAAATTCTTGATAAAATCAAATTCAGGATCCTTAATGGCAGATGCTATTTGAGCAATAACTGTTTTAACTGTATCTTTTACTTGACTTAATAAACTATTTAGCCAAATTTCGACGCCGCCTGAACAAGTTACAGATTTTTCGAAAGACACTTTTTCGAATAAATCAGAAAGCATTGCTAATATAACATCAGGTCTCTTTTCATCAAATTCTACCTATATATTCATATATTATCAGTAATAATTTATATTTAATATAATTTTTATCAGGATTTTTTTTGGATGAATTATGAAAAATATATTCACAAAATTTATTTTATAAAATATATTTTATTTGTAAATTTACGTCTGATAAGTTTTATTTATATTATACTTACTGAAGCTACAGCATCGAATAAACTAAGTAAATGTGGTTGAATTGATTGTGGATTTGAACTTTGTCCTAATATTTCCAGTAAAACTGGATCGGAAATGAAGAAAAATCTTGGGAAACATAAACGTTTTGATTCTTAAAAGTTAATTCAAATTAATTAAGAAAATTAAAATAAATAAAATTAATTTTTGGTATACCTAAATATCCTGTTAAACTTTTTTGGCAAGTTTCTAATTGTTCTAAAAGATAAGGTAAAAGTTGCCCCATTGTTTCATCTCCTGTGCAACATTCTACCGCGTTTACTATATCGCGAGCTCTAAACATTATTTTGACCCATGATCTGTCAATACCCTGAAATTTAATGTTAAATTTTATTTATTTAATCTTTTTAATGTGATACAATATTACAGAAAATCGTTTGGCTTCCGCTGGTAATTGTTTAGAGATATCACCGCCAACAAACACAGCCTCTAAATATACCCATAAATTTTGGACTTGCATCCATTTTTCTAATATTTCAGATGTAGTTACTAATTTATTTACCCATAATTGAATATCTTTTTTATATGGTGCATTGTATCTATTAAAATAATTTAAAATGTATTTATTGGACAATAAAAATTTATAATTTTATAATGAAATTACCGATTACTTAAAAGAGAATTCAAAACCATTAAACTGTCTTCTAACAAAGCAATAATTTCACCAGTTTCCTGTCCTTTCAATAATAATTCACCTCTTGTTTTAAATGAAGCAAATTTCAATTCAACAATAGCCCAATCTGCTATTACTTGTTTCAATTTAGCCTCAATATCTTTTTCTTTAACTGCACTAATGCAAATATCCTATAAAATTTCGCTTAAAATATTGTTTCAAATTATAAACGTATATAAATAAACCTCAATATCATCTTTATTTGGTAAAAGAGGCGCTTCCATAACATTTTTTAGGGTGAAAGTTGGAGATTCTAAATTGAATTTATGTTTTGTACATTGTTCAATTCTTGTCCAATGTCTATCTTTCATTGCCTTAAAACAATGATACACAATTACATTCAGGAACATTTTTTTCTATGTAATTTATATATTTACCTTATTGGCCATCATCTCTAACAATGGGCAAGTTTCATTGAAATCATCGATTTTCTTCTTTAATTCCAAGAATGCTGGCCAATCTTTCATTCCTTTAGGTAATTTACGACATCTATAAAGAACAATTAAAATAATTAATATCTATTTTCAAAATCAATTTTGTTTTGTACCTATTTTGGAAATCTGTTAATTCTTCAATAATGACATCAATATCTAGATCAGACCATAATAGATCATAATACCCATCAATACTTGCATTGACTTGAATATACAAACTGTATAACTTATTAAGTAAATTAAACTCTTTTTTCTTTGCCAGTAGAACTGGGTACTCATTAACTTCCATTCCGAATAATTTTTCTCCGCTGCTATACATTTCGTAACGAGCCCATAAATCATCGAAACGTGCTTGGAAAAGAAGTACTCTATCACTAGCTTCGCTAGCAGCCAATCCAGGAACCATTGGTCCACCTAATTCATAATCTCTAGCGAAGTCTTCGACATCTTTTCGGAAATTTGCAACACCTATTTTTAATTCCGCTTGGAATGGACCTTGGATCAAGCAAATATTTTCTTGAACTGTTTTTGCCTTGAAATTTATAAAAATAATGTTAATATAAATATTTTATTTGTATTTATTTTTATTACATCGTTAAGCATATTATTGAAATTATATCGTAAGGAATCTACTCTGTCTGTTTCTTGTTGTGGAACAGAAATTTTAAATTCAGCAAAAGTAGAAAATGCTTCTTCCATAAGTCCAAGAGCCATATCCATTTCGATAAAGTTATTACGTATTTTTTCTAAGCAAGCCATTGCCAATCTATTAGAATATATTTGTTTATATTTATTAATAGGTTTTCAACCCTTGTATAGGTAAATATATAACTTAAAAGAATTGTTAATTTATACCTGACATCATCTAAATTAGTAATTTTTTTAGCTAAGACTTTCTGTTGATCAGTTATAAAATTAACCATTTCATTTAATTTTTCATTGTATTTGACTGTAAGATGTTTTCCTAATAAAAATTTCCATGCATTACTTTCAACTAATAATGCAAATTTATATTTTTCTGAAAAATATTTATAATTAAATATAATATATAATAAAAATATATAATAAATATGAACCCATTTCAACTTCAATAGCACCAATATGATGACATTCTGGTATATTATATATTTCTTTAGCACGATTTTCATATTTCAAAAATTCTTCGCGAATTTCTACTATTAAAGGATTTTTCGCAACAAATTCTAATATTTGAGTTTCTCTGTCTTCTGCCCATAAAAATGACCAGTTTAAATATGCCTGTTAATATAATATTATTTGTAAGTTTACAAGTGTTCCTCGTCGATTTTGTTCAACTTTAAATATGATATTCGTAAAAATATATTTAAAGAGTAAAGTTTACTCTTTCAAAGTAGATGATAACGATTTCATTCTTTAAATATGTTTTTCCGTCGATTAAAAAAAAGTGTCTCTTAACTTTGAGTATAGAATATCATATTTAAAGTAGAACGATATCGATGAAGGACACTTCTTGCAGTTTCTTTGTTAGTTTTAATATCTTAAAATTAATTTTCTTATTAGGTATCATTTAATTTTTAACTTAAAGAAACCTGATAAGAGAATTAATTTCAATCTTTAAGCTGATACAATTAAAGACCCATAAATGTAATTTTAATTTTAATAGCTAATATTTTAATGATGTTTTTTATAAATAATATTACTTACTTTACATAATTTAGTGATATCTGCTCTTAAAGGTAAAGTTGCTCCTTGTAAACTCATAATGCATCTATTTATTTCTTTTTGTTCATGAACAGTTTTATAATAATTTCTTTTTCCGACTAAAATATAATATAAACTATTTTATTATAATTTAAAATTAAAATAAAAATATTGTATTAACTTAATAAGTTCAATTTCCTAGCTTTTGTTTTGCAATGTATTTATTTGAACTGATTTAATGAAAACATGAATTTATTTTATTTCCTAATTGAAATATTTTGCTTTTAAGGAAAACTTACAAATAAATAAATTTTAATATATTAGAAAATTTTTCTTTAAATTGCTTATATATTTTTAATTTAATAATTTTGTAATGAAAGAAATACATTTTTGCATTTTTGTTGTTAAATTATTTTAAGTATTTAAAATGTAATTCTATGTACATATTATTATTTTTTAGTTTTATCTTTTATTTTTTATAAATTTTTGTAAATACTAATTGTAATAAAAAAAAATATGAAATAATAAAATAATAAAAACATTTTTTAACAATTTTTATTTTTGTAATAAAATCCTTACTTGGTTGCTCATCTAATGGATTATCATCTTCTTCAGCAATATTCAAATCTCTTTGCGCCCAGCATGTTACTTGCTTCATAACTTCCAAAGTATTATTCATTAATTGATTAAAAAGCTGTTGAATTTCATCTAACGATGGTGCAATTGTTGCATTTGGAATTTGTAATAACATTTCAGTTTTTACTAAAGGTGCTTCACTTAATTCTGGTAGGAGACTTTACAAATTTAAAAAGAAATCATTTAATTTAATAAAAATTAATAAATAAGCTACTAATATATTTAAATACCTAGAAACTGTTTCTCTTTGCTTTAATATATCTAATGATATTTTCATACATTTTGTAAGTGCTTCCATCATCTTGGAATTAAAATACGCGAAAAGATCTAAACAAGCATCATGAATTCGTGATATATCTAATTGTTCTGACCTATCTATTTCTCTAAATGCAGCTAAAATGTAATAATAATTTTATACCATACAAAAAAATATTTTTATATATAAATAACTACCCATTTCATCTGGAGCTAATAATTTTGTTAGAGAGGTCATAGGTTTTGAAGCTTTTTCTCTATCAAGCCAGTCATATTTCCCTTCTTGTAATTCAGGATCAGTAATTGAATTCATAAAATCATTTATCAAAACGAAAACTGCTCTTTCAATTGTATATGATTTTAATTCCAGTTCTTTACCTATCGAATTAAAACATAGCATAGTTAAATTTTGAAAATAATTTAAAGCTTTACGACAGATGGCACTAACTACAAGAAGCTTTATTTGAAATTTGGTGATAAAAAAGGGATCGCTTAGAGAGAATTATATTCAATAAAAAGTAAAAATTAAATGCATATTAATATTAATTAGTTATAAATTTGGCTAATTTCAATAAAAGTTTAGATATAAAATTGATTTTTCAATGTAAAATATCTAAAGTATCTGCTTTTAAAGCTCGTTCAAAGATGGTGAGACTAATATTGATCTTAAGCTGTAACGCAATGAAGCTTGTTATAGACTAACAAATTTTACAAAATAATAACTTCAAAAAGCTCTAAGGTTACCTATATGTTTGGCGTGCTGAACATTTAGTTTAAAAAGCTCATCTGGGAACAAAGCTTTATTAGGTAAGTTAACTAGAATTGTTTCTGATACATTAACTAAAGCTTCATCAATTCTAGCATCTTTTAAATCAGTTACCTAAAACAGTGTAAAAACAAAACGTAAATATTTAAAACGAAAAATAAATACAAAAAACAAAAATACATCTTTAATAAATCTCTCCACTTGTTCTAACGTAGTTACACATCTTAAAAAGAATTTATGAAGTTTCATTGAAGTCCATGAAATTTCAGATAAACCTGGATTGAAAGCATTTTCCAATTCCAATAATTTTTGTCTCATCATGGGAATAAATAATTTTATTATAGATTTACGGACTTGAACGTTTTTTTCGATTAATTCTTTTGTTTTTTCAAATGTATGTCTTATATGATCTTTACGGAAATGAATTACTTGGCCAATATCAGGAACTTCTAAAAATGAATATTAAAAAAAAAAAAAATAATAATTTGTGAATATATTTTTTTAAGATCCATCAGTCTTAATTACCTAAATTAAATTTAAGCATATACTCAATTTCTCTAATAGCTTCTTCGATAAATGGATTAAAATTAACAACATACATTTTTGTCTTTGGATGTTTAATTAATATTGGAACGCTAAGATATGTGCGAACCTATAAAAAATAAATTAAATTAAATTATATAAAATATGAATATTATTTCTTTTATTTACCTTATCCAGATTTTTGAACCATGCTCTATGATGTTCTATTTCATAATGAACAAATACACTTGCTAAAGAATTGTATAATTGAATACATTTTTGAACTTTCTTATGACGAATAACCTAAATAAAATCAAAATATTATTAAAATGATTAAGGCCATTTAAGGTAAGTATTAATATTGTGTTAGTACTCGAGAAATTTGAAAAAAAAAAAAAAAAC